>JAADVF010000097.1:0-57070 GCA_023334555.1 Elongisporangium undulatum | reverse complement strand
TTGTTGAGTAGACCAGCAAGATTAAGTCAACCTGATCTAGCAACGCAAACGCACCGTGTCACAGACCTTACTCGTACGCATATGTCACTTCATTTTTATCCGCAAGACTTCCGGTTGGGCTGATGTCCCAAACATCTATTGCTCCGCCAAGAATGCGACAACGTGGGTCTGGCCATTTTGTTCTGCTAGCTGTCGTAAACTTTCGTCCTGCTTGGTAAGCGCAGCCAGGTCAGCGCCAGCGTCTCGCAGCATGACAAGCACCTGTTGGTCGCCCGCGTAGGCTGCCGAGTGCCCCGGCGTCCATCCTCGATAGTCCGTGCCGTTGACATCAGCGTGGAAGTCCAGGAGTACTCGCACGGTCTCTGAAGAGCCGCTCAGCGCCGCAAAGTGCAGCGGCGTGCGGCGGAACACGCGCTGCTCGACCGCGTTCACGTCTGCCTGTCCTTGCTCTAGAAGTAGTCGAGCTGCCGCCGCCTTACCACGATCGCTTGCCCAATGCAACGGCGTGAGTTCATACTTGTCGCGCAGGTTCGCCTGCGAGGGATCCGCCTGCAGGATGCGAGCAAGCTCATTGACATCGCCCTCACGAGCGGCCTCGTGCACCTCACTGGTGTCCAGCTTGGCGTGCAGGTCGTCCAGACCGCCGTGCTCGTGCGCGGCTTCGTCGTGGTGGGTGTCGTGGGGCTCCTCGCTCTTGCTCATGACGCTGCTTTTCTGAATTTGAAGAAGAAACTGACCTGCATACACAATGGGGAATGGGGTGCTATACCATTTATACACATAAACCTTATGTATTGTTATGTGTCAATTTTGAGAAGTTCGGTGTCGATAATACTTTTGATTAGTGAAAATTGTAAATATTATATATTGTCAAAATGCATAACCTGGCACTTACAAACTTCAAGGCCACCTATCCTTGAAGTTATCCAAAATCTGAAGGGAACGATTGATTGACATCATTGATTGCTCCAAGTGTGCCATTGGATCTACAGTACAGCTACAGACCAATGGGCTGCATGACCGCCAGGCCGCCGCTGGTGAGCAGTTGTCTGCGCTGGCGCACCTTGTGCTTCTCCGCGTTCTCCTGGGCCTTGCGTCGCATGAACGGTGTGTCTCTGGGGCTGCCCACGATCACATCGAACTCACTGGTCGACTCTGTCTCTCGCGCTTCGCCCATGGCCACAGACGCGCGCTTGCGTGCGTCGTAGTCCGAGTAGAAGCGCATGAGCTCCAGCAGCAGGCGGTACTTCAGCGCCGACGACAGGTAGTATGCGCCCGGGGGCAGCAGCGGCATCATGCCGCGCAACTCGGCCACGACCTGGTCCGAGAACACTGCGCCCTCCATGAGGTGCATGACGTAGGGCGAGGCCGTCGCCGAGCCCTGACGGTGGTGCTTGGCGCTCGACTGGCGGTGGTAGCCCAAGAGCCCCTTACTCGGCAGTACGTAGTCGTCCATGCACTCGGGCGAGACGGCGGAGCCTCGAAAGCCTCGGAGATTGAAGATCACAAAGTCGTTCTCCTCCACTTGGCAGCCCACGTGGATCATGAGCACCGGAGCCACGCGCTCCACTGGCGACGGCGGGTGCGCGGACACAGGCTGCGGGGTGGGCGGTTTGGACATGACCACGACTTGCGATAGTGGCGCCACGAGTGCTGGCGCTGCATGCACCGACCGAGTCCGACTCTGGTTGTTCTTGACGCGCTCGTAGATGCCGTTGATCTCGGTCGTGGCCTTATCGTTGCGTCGATGCGAAGTCGACATAGCGAAGACTGCAGCCCGCATCAGCGATTTCAGTGGCACATTGCCCTCGGCCTCGTTGGCCTGCGCGTCCTGATGCCTGCTTTCGGACCCCGACCCCATGGAGGAGCTCTTTTGCTGGGACTTCATGGCGCGGTACAGCATCTTGAGCGATTCCTTGGCGCGCAGCATCTTCTCGCCGTGCCGCTCCATCTCTTTCCGAAACTTCTCCTGCACGAACATGATCAGGTTCTCCACCTGCACGCGATGTCGCTCGCGGATCTCGGCCTGCCGCCGCTCGTACTGCTCGATCACCAGCCGCTTGTACTCGATCAGGCCCGAGACGTACTGGTCTTTCATGCGCGCCAGCTCCTGGTCGCACGTGCGTCGCATTTGCTGCAGCTCGGTCAATGGTACTGTAACCTGCTGCTCGGCACCGCTCGTCTCTGGCTCCGGCGGTGCTGCTGCTGGCTGGTGGAATGCATCCTCTTGCGGGTCTTCATAGTTGGCGATGTTATCGCGGATCGACTCGTCGGTCTCAGAATTGGCTCGACGCACCGGGAACACGGCCTTAACCACCTTCTGCACCGTGTCGTTGAGCTCCATCTCGTCCTGTTCGGCCTCGGTGTCTTCGTCGCTGCTGGTGGTGGACAGATCGTCGTCTTTGGGCGATACTTCCTCGTGCACAGTCTTGACAGCATTCTGCCGCTTGCGCATAGTCGTCTGGCGGAAGGACAGCGCGAATCCTCCTAATGATCGACCCAGCATCGGCGGTAGCTGCAGACCGTCGTTCGGGGGCAGTGCTTGGCGTGCGCGCTCCTGCATCTCGCGAACCAGCTTGGCCAGCGCGCTGTTGTCGTTCTCGAAATGGTTCTTGGATGCATTCGCCTCTCGTAGTTGGGCCTTCAGGTCCTCGATTATCGACCGGGCTTGCTCCACTCTGGTTTCCAGCTCCTGCTTCTCCTTGGCCACGGTGGCCTTGAACTCTTCGCCGTCGTGGTTGTTCCGCCGGGCGCGCGCATTGTCGTGCGAGGCTTCTTTCAATGCCGTTTCTGCCTTGGCGCGCATGGCTTCGGCATCTTTGAGTCGCTCCTTGTGCCTCTCGACCTCCTGGTTCTTGGCCTGCAGGATGAAATCGTGCTGCTTGAGCTCCTCGGTCTGCGCTTGCAGCTTCTTCTCGAGCTCCATCGCCTTTTGCTCCAGTGCTCCGCTGCTCTTCACGACGGCCTGGTGCTTCTCGCGCCAGCTTTGCAGCGTTATCTGCGTGGTATCAAACGTCTTTTGCAGCTCGCTGAGTCGCCACTCCCCTTCCTCCTTGGCCTGCTTGACCTCATCGCATTTGGCTCCCAGCGCGATCTGGCACCGCTTGAGCTCCTGGTTCTGCTCGTCCATGGTCGTCATGGTCTCCTTCAGCGCCCTGGCCTGCTCCGCGAGCTGGCTCATGGCCATGGTCTTCTCCTTGCGCAGCGCCTCGATCGTGATCTTCAGGTCGCGGGCCTGTTGCTGCCGCTCGCCAGAGACCCTCGCGTCGCCCAGGCGGGATGCCTGGTCGGACAGCTGCATGTTCTGCACCATGGCCAGCGATTTCGCGAGCACCTCCTGCAGGTGCTTGGACCGCTCGGACGCATCGTGCAACACGATCGCAAACTGCTGCTGGCCGTCGCCCATGAGCTCCATGGACTCGGGGTCGTCCGCAAACTCTGAGTTCATCGTGTGCTCGGCCCGCGAGCTCGTCTTGGACAGCGCCGAGTGCGTCGCGAGCAGCACATCGCCCACTTTCCATCGCGAGGGCACCGACAGCCGGTCGTCGTCGTCATCATCATCGTCCATATCGGCGGCACCGGCGACCTCATCGTAGCGACGCACAAGGTCCGCGACGCGCGACTGGATCGCACGGACCTGCGGGTTGCCCACTCGGTTCGTGTAGACCGTCTGGGTCTGGGCCGGAGCTGCAGCTGCATCACTCGGCACGGCCGGTGTCAACATGGGAAGATTCGATGGGCCGGTGATGGTCGACGCTCGTGGAGCCGCCTCGACCAGCCGCGCATTCTGCTTGCGAGGCGACACGGCCTGGATCTTGCTCACCTTGCTCACGCGGTGCATCTGCGAAGCCATGTCGATCGCCCTAATGCTCGAACGGATGGCCTACATGCACGGCATTGATGGTGATTGAGACGAAAAGCCCATTGAGTTCGATCACAAATTGCTCATGTTTTTGTTTTCCGTGGGAGAGCAGAGCTGCCTTATTTTTAGGCCGAGGCTAACTGCTCTCTTGGGTGTTGAATCAGACGACCACGTTGAGTTCTACAGATTATTCATAGGCAACACACAAACGAGAATGCGTGAGAACTTATTGTCAACCGCATCAAGGGATATGGTGAGAGTTAAATGCAGTACCCTCGGCATGCGGTTTTCTATGGTGAAACGAGGAAGAACTTTGGGGAATAGATGTGGCAAAACGCGGGGCATAAAGGGCATACAACACGATCAGCGATTACGAGTTATCCACAATGCTGAGCAACGACTTCTCGACGTCTTCAAAGCGCTCGGAGCCCGACCGTCCACGGTGGAAATATCCCCGGATGCGCTGCTTCTCCTTCTCGCTCAGCATCTCCAGGCACTTCTTCAGGTGACCAGGCGTCAGGTCCTTGCGCGTGATGACGCCGCGGACTTCGCCTCGTCGGTTCAGCACGATCTAAAACGCAAGAGGAGCATCAGGTCACTCAGCACATGACGCTTCTTGGGTCAAGCAGAGTCCATGAACGTACCAAATGACGCAAGCCCAGCGATCGGAACAGACGGAAAGTACGTGGCACAGGAGTCTAAAAGGAAGAACAAGCCCAGACGTCAGTCTGGACGCAGACACGCAAGCAAGAGAGACTGACAGCCACCAAGGAGGATTCCGTACCTGGTCCTGAACCGTGTGGGGCGTGGCGTTGAGGTAGGGCGTGAGATCCATCCACAGGTCGCGCTCGTCGTCGTCCAGCTTGATCTCGTCGATCGTCGGATAACGCGGGTAGTTGCTCTCAATGTCCCGGTACGAGAGCGCGTACTGCTCATTGTAGAGCAGCGTGGTGTCCCCGGCAGGCTTGCGCGTGAACGGGGCCGGCTTGTCCACAAAGAAGTCCTTGCGCTGCAGCAGCACGCAGAGATGCCGACGGTTGATGATACCGGCAAAGCGCGGTCGCTTCTGCGGCTTCTGCACCTCGTCAGCTTCGTCTATCTCGGACTGGCGCGGCGGGATCACCACGGGGAACCCGCCGTGGTTGTAGGTCTTGAGCATATCGTAGATCTCGCCCGCCTTGACGGTCTGGCTCACGCAGATAGGCGGAGAGCTCATAATGTTCTCGGCGCGCAGGTAGCGGCTGTAGAAGGGCGGGTCGTATTCGAGGAACGGCAGCTTCTTGATGTGGATGTGGATGTCGTAGAGCCCCTCGTTGAAGATGTTGCCGATCCAGCGCGCAGCCATAAGCGAGACCATAATGGGCAGACCCCACTCGATCACGCCCGTGGCCTCGAGGATGATGACTGTGAGCGAGATGGTCATGCGTGCCATGCCGCCGAGCATACAGGCCGCGCCGATGAGTGCAAACATGCCGTCCGGAGCGCCCACGGGCAGCTGCAGGTAGTGCACGTAGTACACGTAGATGCGGCCAAAGGCGGCGCCAGCCAGCAGACTGGGCACAAAGAGTCCCGAGGGCAGCGCGAGGCCGTAGGTCCAGCAGGCCATGACGTAGAAGACCGTGAAGAAGATGATCAGCGACTGGATGGAGAACGATTCGTCGCCCGTAAAGTGCAGCAGCTGTTTGATCGAGGTCGCGTAGCCCACCGTGAAGAGCGAGGCCAGGTCGTTGTACTGGCCGTCCGGGCAGTAGAACACCACGAGCTTGTCGCTGTAGGCGCCCGCAAGCGTGCGGCACTCGCCAAAGTAGTACGAGAGCCAAAAGGAGGCCGCGGCCATGACAAAGGCCACCCAGAGCGCCTCCGTGAGCTTGATCCAGCGGTTGCGGATCATCTTGTTGCGGAAGAGCGTGAGCCAGTAGTTGCACTGGTTGAAGATCGCGCCGCAGAGCCCGCCCAGCATGCCCATGAGGATAAACAGCAGCAGGTCCGTGACTTCGTACGACTTGGAGCCGATGAACGGGCCGAACGAGAACGTGCCCTGCTGCGTACCCAGCATACCGAAGATCGGGTGGCTGCCTGTGCTGGTGGCCGGCTCCTCCTCCACGCCGTCGGCCTCGAACGTCGAGATGAAGAAGTTGAACACAAAGGCCGAGACCATGGCGCAGAAGAACGTGCGCCACGTGAGGTTCTGGTGCCAGAACGACGCGCCCTCTTCCAGAGCGAACAGCACGCCGCCGATGGGCGCGCCAAAGGCCGCAGCCACACCAGCGGCCGCACCACACGAGATGAAGTCGCGCTTCTCCTTGTCATTGCGGAAGCCCTTGAACTTGGTCCAGCTCGTGTCAATGCCAAAGCTGGACGACTTGCCCTGGGACAGCCCCGCGCCGATGACTGCACCACTGTGGATCATGGGTCCCTCCTTGCCCACGGGCAGCCCGCCAGCCACGGAGAACAGAATGCCTAGCGCCTTGACCACGAGCGTCTTAAAGCGCACGACCCGGTGGATCTTGATGCCGTTGAGTGTGGCCTTGATCTCCGAGATGCCGGAACCCTGAGCCACAGGGCACAGAATGGCCACGCCATAGGACGCGATGGACACGAAGCCGACGCTGATGCCCGCGTAAATGAGGAACGCGTGGCCGAAGAACACGCTCGCGTCGGTCTTCTCCTGGTGCACGTACTTCTCCATCGTGCCCGTGCGGAAGGTCGAGAGCGTGCCTGTGTTGGTCTCCACGAAGCAAGCCACGCAGGCCGTGGCCAGGCCGATCATGAAGGTCATGATCCATCGGCTCAGGTTGAGCGTGCGCACCGAGGCCTCGGTCTGCTCGTGGTCGTGCTGCTGGTTCACGCGCGACTCGAAGAAGTCGTAGTCGTACGACTCGAGGTGCTGGGCCTTGACTTGTTTGTCGTGGTCGCGCGCGGCCTCGGCGTCCAGCTGGGCCTCCAGCGCGTCCATGGCCGCACGCTTGGTGGCCAGCCAGTCCGCGATGCTCGTGCCATTGCGATGGCGCAGCGCCTCCTCGAACTCGAACCGGGCCACACGCGCGTTCGAGTACAGATCGCTGGGGAACGACTGCGTGCGCACAAATGCCGCAGGCTCGTAGCAAGCGTCCGAGGCCGGCAGGTGGCTGTGGCCGTTGGTGGCGGCCACCCCGTTATATCCCGTGAGCGGAGGGATAGTCGTCAACTCGTGGCCGGTCTCGGATCCGTCGTCGTGGACCGAGAGCCGCACCTGTCGCGGCCGGCGCCGTGAAGCCAGCAGCGCGTCGGTCTCAGAGTACTCCATTGCTGCAGCGGATGGCTTGCTGGCTGGGGGAGACTCAGTCTATGTGATTGTGCGGTAGACCGAAGCCCTTGCGGTCGGTACCTGCTGTGATTAACGGACTTCGCCGCGGCCACCAAACCGCTCAAATGCTCGAGGTCGGATCAAATTTGGGCCCAACTTCACCAAAGAACCAAAAATCTTTGAAAAAATGCGAATGTCGCAAAAAGGTGCTGATACGCAATTTCAGCCAGTGGAAATGCAATATGGAGGGTGACAATGTGGGATTGGAGGAAAAGAGGAGCCACTCTGCTCTCCCTCAATTGCATTGCTTCACTCCGGCCTTCAGCCAGCGCCCATACCAAGTGGCGGCCCACACGAAATTTTTTGCCGAAGGTGGTAGGGGTCGCTAGTGGATAAAAGCGGATATACAGTGGGAAAGCAGCAGCGCTCCGCCTCACAAACACGCATTCCCCACATGGAGGAGAAGGAGGCAGAGGGGAGCGGAGATGAGAGGAGGAGGGCAGGGCAGAGGAGAGGCTACACATGACACCATTCGAGCTCCCGCGAGGACTCCCTCAAGTCAGATACAGAAGCCATTTGGGCCGCGCGACAAGTTAAGTTCAGAGAGCGGGCCAGCACTCCATTGCGTGTGAACCCCATGTCATGGGGGGGAGGGGTTAAAACATCGGTTGTGTCTGGAGATCACTCCTCCCAAGCCACGAGCACGCGCAATCTGTCTCATTCCGACACGAGCTTGCAGCGCTGTCCTGACCTCACTGAACACGTGAGCTAATTCGTGCGCACGCCATCATCGAGCAGGTGTCCACACTGGGTTCAGCTGCGATGGGTTGGAGTCTTAGTGGCCTGTGTGTACACCTTTTTCTTCGGTATCGGTGGCGTTGTACATTTGGGCGTTCGTTGGTAGCGCCGCAACGAGCGCAAGCGTCCGGTCGATAGGTTCCTCCCACAGGAGCGTTGCTGGAGGTGTCAGAAAGTTCCACGGGAAAGCGCAGTGGCGAGGAACTCCAGGGATGGCTCTGAGTTGGACGCGTGGCTGGTGTAGGATGCTGTATCCTGACGGACTAAGATCCTATCAGCCCCAGCAGAAAAGCTGACGAGGATAGTACAGTGAGTGATGATATGTTTGGTTCGCGCAACAACTACAGCTGGAAATCCGAAGATATACACCTGCGTGCTGTACGTAGGTCTGGTGGTCGCGCCGTATTGCCTGATCACGAACATTTTCATTTTGGCAGGTTCCGCGCCAAGTTACAGTGAATGTTGAGAAGGGGGCGGGGTTTGTGTGGCGTGCGGCCAGTCTGTTCTGTCGACAGAAAAACGATAGACAGACTCAGACTTGCTGCTCGCGAGACGGTCCAAATTCGAAAGGGTTGCTGGGACACGATTGCCCGCTAACCTCTGCTCCTCCTCACAGACACACACGCCACACACCCACGCACTCCAGTCGCCATTGCCCCAACCGCCAACACATATCAGATTTTAGAGGAAGTGAAGAGTTTAAGCCAACTTGAGCCAAAACGAAACTGGTTTGTGTTTATCTCACCTCAAGTATACAGGATCACAATCATCAACTCAACAAACTCTGATCACAATTTGCTACCGCGTACTGTACCAGAACTTTAGCACGCGAGCCCAAACTCAAAAGGAGTTCAGAATAATCTTCTATATATTAGGTTTGCCAAGGGAGAAGAACTGAGCGCAGAGCCTTTTGCTTCGATAAAAAGATGGCGAATGAGAGATGCTTCTGAGGTATTTTTTCACTGTTGCCATACAAAGAGTTAGTAAACTCGGATGAGCCACGGTGTGCGGGAGGTTTGACACATGGGATCCAAAACTGGATAAATTTTGCGCGGAAAAGCTGAAATGTGGCCAGAAAGTTTTGTCAAATTTGTAAAGGTTTCGATTTTTTCGAGTTGGCGTCCCCCTCTGGTCATTTCGACCACGCTTGCGTGGTGGTCTGTCTGGCTTGTAAAAGAAACAAACATTTTTTATTGCAGCGTCAGTGTCGGTGCAGCAAGTTATTCTTACAGGAAAAATCAGGTTCGTTCCATTTCGAGCCAATGGAAACTGCGCTGAACTAAAAAAAGTTTTGACGCATGTGTGGCTTGTGTTTGGAAGATCGAGCCCGATCCTGTATACGTGCGCCTGCCAGACGTTTTATCCCACTTTCATCAAGTTGGCGAGGTAAACTTTGGTGCAGGTGTGTGAAAAAGGAAGCGCCGCCCCAATACCTTGGCAACAAAGAAAAGGCATTCGGCGGACCCACAAACGTTCAGCTTGCGTTGGTGCGCCTGCTGCAAGAGGGGAACGAACACAACTTGAGGTTGTGGCGACCCGAGCGCTCTCCCTAGTCCAGACCGCAATCTGCCGGATCGAAAAGACCGCGGAGTAAGCTGGCGTGCGTGCAGCCGCGCCGGTTTCGACCCAAAGTTATTCTCGGGTGTCTATCTAATCTTGCCGCCGGACAGACAACAGGGCCAACAATAGATTTTGCACCACGGAGGGGATGACACTCAAGTGGACCAGCTCGACCGCCTCGACTTCCTCCTCTTCCGCCAAACACCAGCCCAGCGACCTCTTTATCAAGGAATCCTCCTCCTCGACCGCACTCACGGTCGTGACCATGGAGCCGCAGTGCAAGTCGTCTCTGCGGTTCCGGTCGCTGTCGTCCACGTGGGAGAAAACAGATAGCGACGACGAGGACCGGTCGTCCCCCGACCGCTTCGACGAGCAGCAGCAGGGTACCGGGTTCATCACAGCCGCGCAGGCCGCGGCGGCTCTCGCGGCCGCACGTGGCGCCGGCTCCGGCGGCAGCTCTAGCTCGACCTCTAGCGTATCTAGCAAGCCGCGGAGGCGGTCCAACAGTCGCCACCGCACGCGCCGCCGACGTACCGTGAGCGAATCCGCATGCCGCAACAAGAACGGCGCGGCGCGCATCCGCATTATCACGCCGACTTCGTGCAAGATCCACTTCAGCGGGTGGGTGCGCGGCCAGCCGGCCGACGTGCGGTGGGAGGTGCTGGACAAGAACGTCAAGTGTGTGCGCATCGACGTGTGCAACGTGGCGTGGGCCGTGCCAACGACCATCGCGCACCGCGTGCCCAACGACGGCGAGTTCCACTGGAAGCTCGTGTACTGGGGCATGCCCATCAAGGACGACTACTATGTGAATATTTACGACGTGAGCGAGACCAGCCACGACGACAAGACCGTGCCCCCCACGCTGCTGGCCCGCAGCGAGCGCTTTGCAGTGATCGGTTGATGAAGACCCCCCCCACTGAACCCCCGAGCTCCGATCCGTCCGTCCGGCCCCAGCTCAGCCCAGCGCCTCTTTGCCTAGGCAATGACTAGGTACTTGATGTACGTCGCAGGCAGAAGAATCATTCACGACCAGCGCGTGCCAGGCCGCACATGCGGCTGCTGGGCCGCTGCTGGCCTAGTAATATAGAGCTTGACGGATGTCTGGATGCAGCGAGAGCAAGCGCATCGAAGGAGGAGCACGGAACCAGCGCCATGCACACCTGTGCTTTGGGTCGGCGACGACCGAGCTAGCTAGATGGGATATCAACAGACAGCGTTGTTGAGTACACCATTATTTAACCACCAGGCGTGCGCCTTTACTCCTTCCTCGTCTCCCCCCATCCTCTGCATCGCGTGTACGTGCCTGCGCAGGTCGGCTGGTCGGATCACTCACGCACGCGGCGCATGTTTATCCGACCACGAGCATGCCGCTGGTGTGATTATTCGGGAAAAGATGGTGGCGTGCGATTCGTATAGAGAGGGACAGTGGCCCCCTTGGCTTCGCCGGCCCAGGAGCCCAAACGCCAGCGCAAGATCCCGCATGCGAAGAGAGAATCAGGCTTTCTTGTTCGGATTTTTTCTGTGGCATAGAAGCGCTAGTCTTTCGATTTGAAAGCCATCGCCACTGTGATCACACAGCGCTGAGCCATCGCAAATCTGGCTCCAAGCGTCGCCAAGTAATCCTCGTAAAGATGGCGGCGGCTCTTCTGGCACGCGACTGGCCCCAAGCGCAGCGAGCGGCGGAGGATTGCTCAGCGCCAGCGTTGGCGCAAGGCTCCTCCATGGCGACCACGCACGGGCGCGAGAGCGTGCTGGATAGCAAGCTCGTCCAGACGGTTCGCCAGCTCACGCGGTCGCAGCGCCGTGCAGATTATATCGAAGCACTGACGACCAGTGCGACGCGTCTGACCCAGATCCCACTGGCAGTGCAATGCGACGTCGAGACAGCGCAGGCCTTCCGTGACGCCAGCCGCGAGCAGATCATGCTCAACGGCGTGTGCTTTGTGGGCGACCATCGCACCGAGGCCTTTGTGGCTGCCGTCAAGCGCATCGTCAGCCAGTACGTGCGCGACCCGGACGGCTACATTCAGGTGACCGACCGGATCATGAGGGGTTGCAGTCGCACGCTGAGCGGATCCGATTCGTACTTTGCGCTGCACGAGCTCTTCGCAGGTCCAGAGATACTGGTGCGTTTTGGACGCTGAGTTTCTTGTTTGTGGGGATGAAGTGATTAACTGGAATGGCGTTTGACTGAACGCATCAGCTCAAGCCGCGCGAGACCAAGCAGCTGCCGCTTGATGTCACGCTTGGGCTGGACGTCAATGACCAGCGGCTGAAATGCCGCATCAAATCCATGAACGCCTTTGGATTGTACCGCAATGATGACATCGAGCACTTGCTGCGCCACACGAACGAGCAGCATGTGGAGCCCTTCCTCGCGATCGACACGACCGTCGTCGAGCTCATGGACTTGACTTCCGAGAAAAGCCACCGCCATCTGACGATCGGAATGCCACCCATCACGCCCACAAAAATTGAGCTCGAAGTTGAGGAGCTCTTCTAGGTATTTCCGTCGAACGAACGCATCGTCTTAGGCAGCAGCACGGTCTCTCTCCATCACCATTTTGCTTCGCACGAATCGCAGCAAGCGCTCATGCTCCAACAGGCCGAGTCCGTGCTGCTTAGCAAACGCATCAACTGCTTCTTGAGGATCGTCTGTGGGTGTCAGGAAGAGTCGGTGCGTTTCCAGCGGAGACACATGCACGTCCACGCAGATATCAGTGTCGCTAAAGCTATTAGTAGCTGCAGGGTGTCTCGAACTTGTATCGAAAGAATTTGGTGGTCGTAATCCTTTCATCATTGATTTGGTCTTGAGACGGTATCGCGCGGTAGATGAGCTTGACGGTGCTTCATGTCGCTCGCCCCCCTTCAAGCGAGCACGCTGATCTGTTGCGAGCTGAAACGGAACCACAATTGTCCGCCCATCCTGGGTCTTTTCAAAATGAACAGGAACGAATCTTTTCGCGCGCTCTTGCTCTTCGTGGGCTTTGTTAGTGTACGCAGACCGCATCGCCTCGATCTTCTCATGGAAATGGACGGGCAACTGGTTATTGGCAAGAGCATTCTGCAGCTTCTGCAAGCGCTCATCAATCGAAAGTCCATTCACGTAGCCTGGAGCGATTGCGCACTCTTTCTTCTCAAGCTCCTCTGCTTCCAGTTTAGCGTGGAAATAGTTCTCGAGACTCTTGTTATGGCGGTGCATTGCGTCACCGTACAGTCGATCAAAGGTATGAGTCCTGCTCTCCTTGGGAGACTGCGCGCCGTCGTAGGTCGTCCAAATGTGAGTACCACTGTGACCGCCGACCGAACTGTCGTTGATTTTTGGCCGGAAGGTACACTCTGCAACGTCCATCTGTTCTTTCAGTGCTCGAAGTCTTTGCAGTCTGGCTTGCGTAGTTTTTTGCCGCTCTGATAAATGGTCAATCGTGCCTGTGGATTTACGTGGTTTCCCGTGAAGCGTGTACTCTTGGGTGGAAGATATTTGCTTCACGGTGGTCGTATTTGGAGAACTCATTTCTTGATCTCTTGGTGGTTTGCTGTGCTTCAAATTGCTTGAAGGCGGGAAGTTGTTGCTTCGTCGTGAAACATAGTTGACGCGCAAGATGTGAACCAATTCGCGAATATCCTTTTGATCTTGAAAAGCCTTGGATTTGAATGGAGTTTGTAGAATCACTGCAAGAAGCAGGTGCTCCAAATGCTTTGCATTTACATACTCTCGGCGCCCTTCTTGCTCGTTGGCAAAAGTAGTCCACGCAAACCACAGCAGAGTGATTTTTTCATTGCCTTTCCAGGGAATATTCACGTCAGGAACCAGGCCAAAGTAAACCAGTGCACACGAGAATTCAACAAAGGTCAACCATTTGTCGCCCTTTGATTTCCGCTTCGATGAAAGCTTCGCGTCTGATTTCCCGATCGTGGTTTGCGGCCGCCCAGTGCAAACAAAAGCGATTTCTTGTCGAATCTTGTCGTTGATCATCATTTGTGATCGGTGGGTCATCTTTGGTTGCGCACTGCTTTGCTTAATCCTGTTCTTATCGTCTTCGATTCGTTTCTCGTCTCGTCTGCGCTGTTCAAGTCCACGTCGATAAAGCGATTCACATGTGCGAGCAGCGACTGCAGATGCTGCCTGCTTTTGACGCAATTTTTGCTCTCGACGACTTGCTGATTGCTTTCGCTTGGATGACTTTCGAGTCAATCGCTGGATACGATGATCGATGGTTTCATCCCACAAACCATTTCGCTTCAAAATATGCTGCGAGCCAGGTGCCACCATAGTTTGCTGGCGACGTTTTGCCGTAGGACGTAATTCACGCTCATCCTTTTCTTTTTCAATTAGCTCCTGCCTCACACGACGAAGTCGGATGTCCTTTTCCATTCTCTGCGTGAACACTGGCTGCGATTGGATTCGTAGACGCTTACTCCTGGATACGTGGATAATTATCATGTGAGTACCTTGACATTATCAAGTAATTGCACGGATAATAGCATACCTGGAGTTGATCCTTGGTCGAAATGAAAACTTCTGAGCATCATCCCGCCATCCACGCAATCGAGAGCAATGATAGTTGGTCCGAGCACATTTTCTACCGAGATTAACAGTGCAAGTCTTTTCTTTCTGAGGTATGGTCAACATTTCAAGTGAACGCAGCGCTGGCATCTTTGCAGGCGAAAACTTTCCCCACTCCATGGAAGGGGAGCTCTCACAAGATCGCTGCACATTTAACGACGATGGAGAGGAAGATTCCGGATCTGTTGATAAAAGAAATTCGGATTGTGCATCGATAGGGTCTTGTGGAAACGAAGATGCGATCCCAACATCGTCAATATGTCCAAAATTCGGTCCGACCTGTCGTTTTTCTTCATGGGTGCGATTCGATATCAATTTGCTATCATTGGCGCTCATCTATCATAACAAAGTAGAGCATCAAAGACATGCTTTTATCACATCTTGATTGAGAAAGAACTCACACTTGAAAACAATGTCACCGCTGTAAGAGTTTTATCCCATTTCAAAGTGATTGTTGGAGGGACTTCCTTGATGTGCGCGCTTAAAGCAGTCAAAATCAACTCCCATCTACAATAGAGTGCACAAGTAGTGATCAATTCTTTCCTCCTCCACGCAGTCACTAAAGATTCGCAGCAATTAGATACCTTTCTTCGCTTGTAACAGCGATATGTCGAATCACATTGTGCTGGAGTGCTCTTTCCACACTGTGAATGCATTCAATGAATGACTGGTTACTGTTGTACTCGAGTTCGCCAGCAGGAATTAAGAGTCTGGCATTTATCTTCGTTATGACGTTCCCAAGATCAAGATTAGCCTACAATCCAAATCAACTCAGCTTTCACCCAGTTGCCACAATCATGCAAGCAACAACAGAAACCATTCGTATGTTTGTTTCGAGCGTCTCGATAAGTTGATATGCTGACAGCGAAACCTGCCCGAGGTGAACAATCAATTTAAGATCATTTGCATCACCATGGCAACACGTGCGACAACTTACGCTATCCGTATTGGCTGCGTTATTTCGGCTTCGATCTGTTGACTCGTGACTGGCCGGGTCCATACTACTATCAAAATCATTTTTCGAAGCCTGACTGTTCTCGTCTTCGACCATGTCAGTGCCACAACTCTTGAATCCAGTCATATCAGCACACAAACTGGCATTCTTGCAACCATCCTTTTCTAATGACCTTGGAGAGCTGCACCATGAGAGCTCACTTCCGTATACATCATCAAAGTAGTGCTCGAAGTCCGTCACGGTCGTAGTCTTTTCACTAGTTTCGGTTTGCGCAATTCCAGATTGTCGCTCAAGTGGTACCTCGCCACGCGCCACTTGAACCTCAGCATTCGGCTCTTCCATCACGCTTCGCAAAAACGCGTCGAACGGGTTCAATGGCGGCGCTACTGCTGGCTGCTGCTCCGTTAGACGCTCTTGTCTCACAGGCGATTGCTGCTTTGCGCTCTCCTCCTTACCGACAGACCTTCCTCCGCTCATGAGCTCCAGCACATTGGCGATCTCGTCGTCGCTGAAGGCGTCGAACTCCTGGTCGTCCGAGTCGAAGTCCTCGAAGGTTTCCTCCATGTTGCCCCTTCGCGAGTTGAAGTCCGAATGCGCGCACTCTGGCGCAGGTGCAACGGCTAAAAATAGAACGGCTGCTGTCTCAGCGAATCAGCAACAGGTCCCGCGTTTAAAATCATTTAACGGGACATAATCCCGTGTTTAAGGGGACAGATGGGGTCGGATTGGCACGGGACACTCCCCATTTTCGGAGGGCGGATCCGGAAGGCAACATGCTGCATATGAAGGAGGAGATGCTGCACATGAAGGACGAGATCATCGGCAAGGAAAAGGCCTACGAGGCCGTGGAGGTCTCCAGCGTCGCAGACATCAGTCCGCGAGGGTTTGACCAGGATACGCCGGATACCGGCCTCAGCCCGCGTCGTGGCGACCGCAAGGCGCATCGCGAACAGCAGCACCGGCATCGAGTCGCCCAAGCAGATTTTGACGCACAACGACGCAACAGCAGCGGCAGCAATACTGGCAGCGTGCAGGACACGTTTGATAGTGAAGGAAAGCCTCGGCGCTTACGACTAGCGAGTGAGGACGAAGACGAGGACGGCGATGACGTGCAGTTCGACGTTTCGGCGATCATGGTCGATCGCGAGATCCCCGGTGGTCCGAAACCCACGTGGGAGCGCGTCTACGAGGTGCTCTACCAGAGTAACACGCCTAGTGGGCAGAAGCTGGCGCTGATGCTGCTGGTTCTGGTATCACTCAGTGTTGTCTGCGGTACGTTCGTCTACACATCGTGACAATGGCGAGAGTCTTGCTAACGTATTGCTGTTGTTTGTGCGATATAGCTGTGCTCGACAGCGTGAAGGAAATCCGGTACGCAATGGAATGCGGAGGGACCATGATGCTATTGATTGCGCGTATCTCATTTTACTGTGTATGTGATTGCGATCTAGTGACGATGTGGGCGATTTCCTTATGGGCTTTGAGATTTTCTTCACGGTCGTGTTCTCCATCGAGTACCTGCTGCGAGTGCTGTGCGTGCGAAGGCCGGCCGAGTTCATCTTCAGTCTGTTTGGCTTCATCGACATTTGTGCTCTCGTTCCGTCATATTTGGGTGCGTGTACTGCATGCGTTGGTATCTCTCTGCGTCAGATCTAACTGAGGATCTACTGCAAACGCGAAAGGCTTCTTCATCCCATCGGCTCGTCCATTGATCCACTTGGCTGTGCTGCGAATATTCCGAGTCATGCGTGTGTTCCGCGTGTTGCGCTTGGCTCGCTTTGTCGACGCCAGCACAGCGCTGAACGACAATATCCAGTCCAACAAGCGTCGCATCGTGGTGTTCCTGGTCGGTCTGTTCACGATGATCCTGGTGATCGGCTGTGCCATGTACCTGATTGAAGGCGGTCATGACTTCGACAACATCCCCGTGAGTCTCTACTGGACGGTTGTAACCATCACGACTGTCGGATATGGTGATATCGCGCCGCAGACTATTATGGGTCGACTTGTGGCCACAGTCGTCATGTTCGCTGGTTACGGTATCATTGCGTGCCCGCTGGTGCTGAACCAGACGGATCGCCATGGTGAGCTACGCAAGGCTGCGGAGTGTCCGCGTTGCTACCGTCGCTTCCATCAGGACGATGCGAACTTCTGTCGTGTCTGCGGCTCATCGCTGCGACTTCCACGAAGACAAAACACGCCACAGGACCTCACGTCGCGCAGTCTGCGGCTAGCCAAGCTCCGTCTGGCGACTCCAGATCTGATGCCCATGACGTCCACCACGTCCACCACGAAATCGAGCTCGCACCTGCTCATGGACCCGAACGATAGGCCGCGTGCTCCCGTATGACGGCATTGACAGACGGATTGCAGTTAAGATGCGTGCGTTTAATTTGTTGCGTATGGACGGATGCGACGCTTTCGACTGAACAATTGAATGAATATAGATCGGATTTATCATCGTCACCGTTTCGAGGGCGCAGATTATCTCTCTCTCTGTGCCAGATGATCCCAGTTTCCACTCGGTGACGCCATGGCTGGTCTGCTTGGAAACCGCTTTTGCATGCAAATCAGAAATCTCATGCGCCTCATGCACATAACTGCAGTTCCATTCTTATAATTTAACAGTCATCCTCTTACTTTTACGGAGGCGGCACGAGGCCAGGAAGGCCTGTAGCGCGGTAGAAGCGGCGTCTGGTGGAGCGTTGCGTCCACTCCGATGTGCGCGTCGTGTATCCGTCGCAGAGCATGCGATTGGGCTCCTTGCCGACGGAAAGCAGCAAGTCCTGGAGCTCCATGTAGTCGCTCTCCTCGGCGCGGATCATCACGGCATCGCGCCATCCGTAGCGACGCCAGTAGCGGATGTGCTTGATCCACTTCTTCTTGGACTCTTCGTCTGTTGCTGAGAGAATGAACGAGTCGACTACGGGTAGCGTCGACTCACGGTCGTCCATGTCAGCGCTCGGCATGCGCGTGCGTACCTGGAAGGAGAACGGCAGCGAATACGCGTCCAGGATATCGTTGTGCTCTTCGACCTCGACGACGTAGCCGCTGAGCACCATGACGCGCTCCGCCAGCGGCGTGGCCAAGGCGGCCGGCTCATTCTCATAATTGTTGCTGCTGCAGGTCGTGCTTCCGTATGAATCTCGGGGTACAGGCGCATCATAGTCCTGGGACATTTTGTGCTGATTCGCGCGCGTCGCATTCCTCCGGCGGACCTTGCGCGGCGCGAGCAATGGCAGTCCGCCAACCGGCTGGTCTTCAGCGTCGTCCTGCTGTTCCTGCCTTTGGTTGTCGCTCTCGATGTATTTCGTGTGTAATAGCGCGGCAGTCGCGATGGTGTTTATGATGGCGGTCTCTTGCGAGGAGCTCTCGCCCGACTTGCTAAGCTCGTACGGCGTGCACACGAGCAGGCCCGTGGCCAGCTCCACGTACACGAGCGTGGCGTTATTCAGCACCAGATACCCAGCGCAGGTCATGGCTGGCTGATTAGTTTCTGCTGCGTCGCTGGTGGCCGATTCTGCTTTGGGAGGATGAACCGATGGGGAGTGAGGCTTCTGCCGCGGCATAGAGTTCTTTGTCCACCCTCGTTGAGAAAAATTTGGCCCAAAAAAGCGATTGGCTTCGCATGATCGCTTTTCACAGGGTATCAGGGATCGGGAGGATTCTTGCAATTGCGTGCGTCCAGTTTGTGTCAAGTGTACAGCTTCCGATTGTCTGAAGCAAGGTGCCGAGTCCTACAGTAAGCAAGTATAAGATTGTGCAGGTGTCAGCGGCCGGCCAAAGAGTCACAAGATACAGACTGGGCATGCCGGAGCTCTTCTATCGAGGCATCGCGGTTGTTGCTGACTCCACACAAAAAAGGTGCTGCAACAATCGGGCGACAATCAGAACACAATCAAAAACGGAGCAGTTACATTTGGCGTTTAGGAGGGAAATTGTAACACCTCGTGTTGCAAAAGATCGATCCCCTATCCGCCCTGGCTGCTGCTCGCCGGTTGCAAAGTCAAGCAAGCGCCTGCCCCCATTGAAGTTAACAGTACCGTAAGTTTCAAAATACTCCAACCGATCAGCGGACGTGGACAACCGACCGGCCAGGCGACATCCTCCGGCTACACATGGTTTCAGTATAGATAATGTTGTTCTTCTTCCGCGCGTCGTCTCGCCGACCACTGTTGCCCTGCACCCAGAGTAGACCCCCTCGCGGCGCTTCGTTGCCGCACTAAGGAAAGCCACGACGTTGCCGAAACGGACCGCTGGCAAGCGACGCCCGGTCATTTCTGTTCAACCGCCCACGCCACACAGAGACAGCGCTTGCGGCCGAGAGAGTGAGGACGCCATGCACGCCGTCGGTCATCACTACCACCTGCGGTCCCGGACTGCGGCCGCGGCCGCTGCGCGCACGCCGACCCCGCCAACATCCACAGGCTCAGTGGGCTCCGCTACAGCCACCACAAGCTTCGTGGCGCGCAATGTTGCCGGCTCAGTGTACGATGACGAGCTGGTCGAGGACATGGAGGACACGATCTGCCGCTCTACGCCGTCGCCCAATCTACAGTTCTTCACAGTTGCAGGCAGCGCGCTGGAAGCAGCCAACATGGACTCGACCATGGAGTTCAAGGACGAGATGGATACAGTCATGGACCACATTGACACGCAGCAGCCGACGCAGCCCTTCCAGCAGACCCCCAGCGTAGCGCCCGCACGCAACCATCAGTTCACGTCCATTGCGCACAAGTTCCCGCTATCCATGAAGACCGAAGACAACGCCCGCATGGCCTTTCATAGCAAATCGGCCATGAAATCCGATCCAGGAGCAGCAACACGCTCGACCGCGAGTGGTTTCGTGCAGGCGTCGTCGCTGATCCAAGACAACCAGGAAATCACGCAGAAGTACATTGAGTCGAGCTTCGAGCAGTCGTTCTCCATGAAGAGAGACATGGAGGAGTACCGACAGAGCCCGTTCGGGCCCGTGCAATGCCTGGACGGGCCGTACTCGTGCAATCTGCCCGAGAACATCGTGCAAGAAATGAAGGTACGACACCTCCATGAATGGCTTATTGTTGCATGCTGCTGATGCCCTTGTGAATGTGTGTTGCCACCACAGCGAAAGCAATGGGAACTGCTTGAAAAGCGCTTCAACCACTACTTTGAGCTGAAGTCTAGAGAGCCTCAATGGGGGCGCATGGAAATGCGAGCGCCAGACAAGTACGGTCGTGTGCATCACTAGCTGGCAGCACGTTGCTTATTGAGCTAACCATTCTTCTTCTTGACTATAGCCGCATCCTGTTCTACCCTGGCAAACGCCGCGAAGCCATTTTGACCGAGAGAAAGTTCCACGAGGACAAGTACCAAGAGGTATTGCTTGCAGCGTGTATCTATTCAGCCTCCTGTCGAATGATGGCTGATCGTGCTTTTCTTCCCTAATAACAGGCGATGGCGTCTCAAGGAGGAGATCCGTCCTACTACAAAGCGAGACTGGCGGACCTTGACAGGATCTACCATGAATTCTGCGTACGTGATCCGTGGTTTATCACAGAAGCTGAACACGCAATTAACAATATTATGTTCCGATAGGCTGAAGAGGCCAAGTACAAGCAAGAATTGACGCTCGCACGCTTGGAAAAAGGTAACTATGACCCGTTCACCGTTTGTACGATGTATGATGCTGATGTGATTGTTTGTCACCCATAGCTTCTCCGTTCTCAAAGATTCCATACGTGGGCAACCGCTTCTGTCTCATTCGGCTGCTTGGAAAGGGAGGAAATGGCGAGGTTTGGGAAGTCATGGATTTCGCCCACGACCGGCAAATCTGCGCCTTGAAGATCTCATCATCGAAGCAGCACGCGCAACGGGAACATACGACGCACAGCGTGAGTGCTTTGCTGTTTGCTGGCATGAATATTTATTTGGATTGCTAAATCACGTTGGGTTACAGAAACTGAAGCATGACGGAATTATCAGGGTGGGTGATTCGGCATATATTATCCAGCACGAAGACAAGTTGTACACCTGCTTTACGGTTGAGAATGCCGAAACTGATTTACAGCACATGCTCGAAGTACGTTGGTATATTCTATTAAGGACCTGCATGATCAGAAAACTAAACAACGCGTGTGTTATTGTAGATGCGTGGTCATTTTGATGAGCCAACTGCATTATTGATTCTTTCGTCGCTGCTGATTTCAATGAAATATTTGCACGCCGAGGTAAGTTATCGTCGAATAATTGGCTTCTAGTACACCAACGCTGATGATTGTTTTTGTTAATCATGTAGATGGGAATTGCGCATTATGATCTCAAGCCCTCAAATATCTTGATCTCTAAGGACAATTGTATCAAGTTGACTGACTTCGACTTGGCGCGGGATATTAACGCTCCGGTTGCCCCATCAACTGTGGGCACCTTGCGATACCTTCCCCCAGAGTGCTTCCACCCGCAATCTGCCACGGCCGACTTTACTGCCGAGAAGGCAGATATCTGGATGCTCGGGATCATTTTCTGCATTTTGCTCACTGGAAAGCATCCGATTTGTGGCAGCAAATCGACACCAGAGCAAACACGCGCTGAGATCGGCAGCTATAATGGCCGGCTGAAATTCCAGCCGCATCCGCACCATGATATCTCTCGAAGTATCATCTCCCGGTGCCTTCATCCAAACCCGACGGTTCGTCCCGATGTCGCTAGTCTGCTGCAAGCCTTGCACGAATACAGTGCATCTGTGCAATCACGAAGTCAGACCAGTCGATGAAGTGAGCGGGTGGTTTTTCTGCGTTGGTGGGGTAACTTATAGTATGTAATAGCAGCTTCATATTTTCTATTCCAGTTGTTCCTTGATTGGCTCTGAATTGCCTAGCGCTTGTGTCAGGAGACCGTCTCAATAGCAAAACCGCCACATAAAACAATAGCAAGTCAATTGATTCGGATGGGTGTGTTTTGATGCGCATTACCTAGAGGGTGCAAAACTGCGTGTGTGCTCAAATGTAAACTGGAGCCTGCGCGCCCAGCAATGGATTGCGCTCGCGTTCTTCCTCCTCGTCTTGGTTGTTCGATCGCCATAGGAAAACGACAGCCAGAAGCGCCAGGATGCCAAGAGGCACGAGCACTTGCTGGTGGTCCTTGACTTGCTGCCACACGTCGTTAGCCTCGCGCAGCGTGGAGTCGTAAGCGGATGAAGAAGCAGACGAGGGTGGCTCTGAGATCGGAGCTGGCTCCGATGAAGCAGGCGTTGGCGGAGCTGATGGAAGCGATGGGGATGGCCAAGGAGCGGTCGGGGGAGCAGTGAATCCAGGAGTTGGAGTCGCGATCATTGATGGCGCCACAGTCGACGGAGAACTGGCATCGGCAGAGCCTCGGACCACCACTGGCGTCTCGAACAACTTCGGAACGATATCTGCTTTCGGTTCTCGAGAGCAGTGACCGAGCGAGGTCTTGCTTGAGGGTTTAGCAAACGGCTTGGATTTGCTGCCAAAGAAACTCATACGATCGGTCACCTGGGCCGGTTTCGGGCCCATGTACTCGACACTGCCACTCGAGAACGACACACCGGTGAGCGACTTGACTGCCTGCACCACAATGTCGCCAGAGCCCATCGAGCGCGCACTGACAGCTTCGCATCGCATGCCACCGAGCAAAAGATCTCCGGATCCCATGCCCGTGATCAATTCGCTTTCGCATTGTCCTCGGCTAACAATCGAGAGATCCCCTGACCCAGAGACTTGAACCGTCAGCTGTGGTGTAGAGAGCGCATTGACATCCATGCAAATATTTCCCGAGCCTCGGATTGCAAGGTTCGTGAGCGTCGAGACACTCGAAGCCGAGCCCGTGTTTGTGAACGTGGTAATGGAACCGGAGCCGCTGGCTTTGATGTCGAAATGCTGGGAAATAGCAAGAGCGCCGACATCCAACTGCATGTCTCCGCTACCGATGGTCTCCACTGCCAACGAAGCCATGGCAAATGTATCCAAGGGCGATGAGACGAAGACGCCCCCGGGACCATAGGACTTCAAAGACACGACAGAGTTGGAACTCGCGCCGTCCGAGCCAGCCAGCACCCTGGCCAGGATAAACAGGTCGCCGGAGCCGGTCGTGGTGATTGTCTGCACTTGGCCTGGGTTCATGAGCAAGACCTCGGCATCAGAGATGCTGTCGCCGCTGTCTTGATACAGAGCTACTTGTGGGGGAGTGCCGGTAGTAGCTGAGACCGAATCGAACGTCATGGCGCTGAGCAACGAGACGCAACTGCTGGTCGTGCGCACGTACGCGAGTACATCGCTGCCCCCAGTGGCCTGGATCGCCGCCTCGTACCCGCTCGTATCGGTTGTGAGCACGACTTGATTGAACGAGATAAACTTGAGCGACTGGATCTGCTCCGGGGGAGCAGGCGACGAGGAGCGAGAGAGCACCAGGACACGCTCGTCCATGGCTGTGGCGAGCGTCGAGCATTCCATTGCGAGTGCGTGCACATGCGGCGCCACGGCCAAGGCCACCGCTAGGGCGAGCGCCGATGCGACACCGTAGGTAGGGCCCACAGAGCGAATCATTCTCTGCCGCGTTGGCTGGTACTCCTCAAATCAAGGCGAGGGCTGATCTGCAGCAAGCATAAAGGGAACCATCATTCTTGTCCGGTTTGAATGAGACCACCAACATTCTGCTTTGATGCGTGATGGGAGCTGGGAGCGGTCAAAAGTATTGACCTGAGTAACCATTGATTGGCCACAGAATATTACAAACGTCCCAGCAATACAACTGTACTGTGTGACACATAATTATTGGCTCTGAGCGTGTGGCGATCTTTCGTCAATCCATCAACAGTCAGACAGAGTGTGGATTGTCGTGGTCACTGACCAGCAACCGCATTAAGACTTGATCACTCAAGGGCAGATTTGTTTGCCGAGTCTGCCTCACCATCCATTGTGGATGGTAATCCATGGGGTATTCACGATGGCTCGCTGTCAAAGCTATGTAGTGACGCTGGTGTCAGAATGTACGAGGGAGTTTTACCTATCAGCGTAAAGCCACGTGAATTGACATGACGAAGGTGCTCTTCTTGGGCCTGAGCGCGTGCGTGCGGGGTGAGCGATGCGCAGCGCCAACACTCTCGATCTGGCAGTCGCTCTTACACCATCATTCCGCCCCGTGCTTACCAACATTCTGATAGTAGCGCATAAATATACACCACCCATTTTTTGGTCCATTACAGTACAGTATGCATTACAGTGGGATGCAAAAATAAACGACCACACAGCATCGCGAAGAGATGAGCCAGCATATCATTGCGCAAAGCTCGCTCTCTCAGTTCGATCACTTCTCGATCCGCCTTCCAACGCTCATGAAGAACTTCCTCGTCTGGTCTCTCGCTGCGCTCGCAGCTGCCGCCGCTGCTGCTTCGCCCTCGGACGCCTTCACCATCGTCGCCAGCGGCATTCGCTCCATCGCAGATAGCGATCCGGAGCAGTCGCTCGCGCGCTCGTGGACGATCTCCGGCTCTGAGCCACTGGAATCGCTGTCCGTGTCAGCGCTGGGTCGGGTGGTCGTGATCCAAGGTGACGCCGCGATCCAGTCGAACGGAGTGGCCAGTGAGCAGCCCAAGAGCGACGAAGAATCCAACAACGACGCTGTGGCGGCCACGATCACCATCACGAGCGATTCGGAAGATCTTCTGAACCAGTTCGAAGTGGTTTCTGACAAAGAGAACGGCATCAAGCTTTGTCTGGTCCACAACCACCGGTGGGTCTCCGTGCGTGGCTACGTGTCCACGCAGATCACGCTAGCCAAGACCAGTGCTCTGCATCACTTGGCCTCCAGTGGCTCGGCCGATATCGTGGTTGGTGACAATGTGATCGCGCCCAGCTCCGTGTCTTTCTCTATCTCTGGATCGGGCGATCTGTACTTGTCAGCCAAGGAGCCGATCTCGAGCGACTCGCTCACCCTGCACATCTCTGGCAGCGGCGATATCCAGTTGCAGACGCCCTCGCTCACGCTGTCCAAGGCTTTGTTCCTCTCCATCTCGGGTAGCGGCGACCTAGCGATCTTGGCCGACAGCATCTCGACGGACGAGATGGTGACGTCCGTGTCTGGATCCGGCGATATCTTCGTGCAAACCAACGACCTGAAGGTCCAGACGCTGGCCACGACCGTATCCGGCTCTGGTGAGGTCACGTACTCCAAGAGCGGCACCTGCGTGTCACACACGATCCATGTGAGCGGCTCAGGAGACATCTATGCGGGCTCTATCGTCTGCGACGACACTCTCGTGCGGCTCGTGGGCTCAGCCGATGTGAAGGTTCAAGTCAAGCACAAGCTCACGACGTCGTCGTTCTATGCGGGCTCGGTGAGATACGTGGGTGCTCGACCGGACGAGATCATCACGCCTGGTAGCCACGTGCGTCACTACTATGGAGGCACTGTCAAGGCTGCTTCCAGCGACAAGTTCCCCGTTTACCACGCGCATGTGCCGTCACATAAGCCCGAGTTTGTGGTAATGGTCTACGATAACGGGTTCTCCACCATGGCGCTGTCTACATCGCTCCCAGAGACCATGCATCCTGCTGTCGCAGCTCTTGGTATGATTGCGGCATTCATCGCCCTTGTGGCTGCGCGCAAGATCGTTCAACAGCGTCGTCAGGCACCGTACAGCGTCCTGGCCTGAGATCACCAACATTCTCATTTGCATTGACCAACATTCTGCTCGAACAAGTTGCCTTTGGCTTTGAGGTTCAAGCCTCGACTATAAATACAGGATGCACAACAAATACGAACGAAAGGAAGGCGCCACTCCCCCAGACGACTGTCTGCCTGTATTTCCATTGCACGACTATGGTTGAGGCAACGTAGCCACGCGCCATTTCCCATGTATGCGCATGGGTCCTTGTACATGCTATTAATACTCGCCATGTCTGACCCAGGTCCCCTCCCACCCCCCGAGGAGGCGGGCTTTTTTTAATAATACTAGCACTGGCGAGGCTCCTTTACTCCTTCTCCTTATGGGCTGCGTGTCGTCGGTCGTCGGGCCGGCGCCGACGCCACTGACGCCGCCGCTTACAGGTGTCGGTGTCTCAGAGCCAGGTGCTAAAACGGAAGCCGCCGACCTTGCTCCCCGCAGGCTCACGATGAAGCACACGCCGCAGGTGGAAAGCGAACGAGAGAAGCAGCTCATGACGCTCGTGCTAGAGATGGGTCGGACTGGCAAAGTAGAACTCACGTCCACAGTCGCGCGCGAGGGCTCAGGTCAGGAAGTGGGCACGCTCACCAAGGCCGAGCTCTCGGTCTTGAGTCTCGTCCCGGCCGTTATCTTCACCATGGCGAATATCAAGGAGCTCGTGCTGCGATGCAATCAGATCAGCACGCTGCCTAGGGAGATCGCCCAGCTCAAGCTGCTTGAAGTCCTGATCCTGGCGGAGAACCAAGTGAGAGAGCTACCGGCCGAGATCACGCAGCTGCGCAAGCTCAAGGTGCTGGATATGGGCGAGAACCAGCTGATCCGTCTGCCTGACGGCATCGGCAGTCTCAAGAGCCTTGAAGTGCTTCGCGCGAATCGCAATAAGCTCACGCAGATCCCCAGCAGCATCAAGAACTGCAGTCGCCTGCGCATTCTGAATCTGTACAATAACCAGATCGTGCAGCTGGATGCAGCGATCAGTGAACTGGGTGAGCTAGAAGAGCTCAATGCCAGCAACAACGCGCTATTGGCCATGCCGTCCATGAAGTGGTGGAAGAACCTGAAGCGACTGTACCTGCAGGTGAACAAGCTGTACGAGCTGCCGTCCATGGATGCGCTGGGCAATCTCGAGATCTTCCAGGCCCAGATGAACGCGCTCACGACGCTGCCCAGCATGGCGAACCTCGTGCTGGTCAAGAAGATGGACCTGAACAACAACCAGCTGCATGAGCTGCCGAGCTCCATGGAGCACATGACCATGCTCAACTACCTCAACCTGCGCAAGAACCGGCTGATCGCGATCCCACCGTTCCTGTGCTACTGCAAGAGCCTGGAGATCCTGGATCTGGGCAACAACCCGATCTGCCCACCCGTGCCGGGCGATCTGGTCACACTTCTGCTGCTCAAGACGCTTCTGCTGGACGGCACACTCATCACGGTGCTGCCCATCGAGCTCATGGCGCTGCGCCATGTGTGCCGCGTGAACCTGGGCAACATGCTGCAGATGGACGACCAGGAGACCTGCGAGGTCGTCATGGAGCTGCGCAACAGCTGCGCCGAGAACGGCGGCTGGCTCAAGACCGGATGACCCGTCCGAGCCTAACTAGCATAGCGCGTAGACTGGAGTCAGTCTCCAGGTATTTAACAAGGACCCCATGTTTGGATCTGCTGATCTGCGACGTGTGAGTGGTTCACATCGTTCTGTGCCGCAGAGAAGCCTTTAAGGATAACGGCCACAACGACATGAAGAGGCGCTCCGGTGAAACCCCTCTCCCGCCGTCACAGCATACTCCTGGTCTCTTCTATTCGAGAAGCCGCCAGTCTCCAGCGTTCGCCCATCATGCCGAGCGTCATGAAAGCCGCTGCCAAGGGAGCCTCCCGGAGCGCCACGGCCACGGGCATGAGCACACCGGAGGCCGATCTGTGGGCAGACCTGCTGCTGGCCTGCATCGTGGTCTTCGTGGTGCTCGCGCCCTCGTTCCTGTTCCGGGTCAAGACGCCGGCGGCCCCGACGGCCAAGAAGAAGCTCTAACAGAATGGATCTGAGTCTTTGTCATAAGCGACAGGCAACTCTCGGAGCCAGAATCCTTCAGAAGCGAATTCGAGCCTGATCGCGCCATTCAACAAAAGGGGATGGGCGACGTGGCGACCCCAACAGCAACCCAAGCAGCCATGGCTGGGGCGGCCGCAGGAGGTATGGCCGCGCGTGCACTGCCGCCAGTGCGCCGCTGTACATGGAGAACCAGAGCGGAAGCTCACGCGCCTTTTCGCTGCGTCTGTCTACAGGAACCACGCGCCTGATCGCCGCGCCCTTAGGTACCATTTGTCTCTGCCATTCACTCCATCCGCATGCATACGTTTAGTAATGAATACACTGCTCCTTCATTTGCTTCGTCAATAGATCTCATCAAGATCCGGTAGGACGAATAGTGGCTTGCCGTGTGCTGCTTTTCTGCTGCTGCTGGTGTGTGTCCTCACGCGGCGTCCTGTGGTGGCAGCTTCCAAGTGCAACCAGCGCCAATCGACGCCTCGCACTCGGGCGCCAAATACATCGGTCTGCTGCAATCCGTGCGCAGCATCCACGGGGAAGAAGGGCTCAAGGGCTTCTGGCGGTACGTCGTCGTCTCTATCATGCAGGCGGTGCCCAATGCTCTCTCACCGCCTCGGGCTCTTGCGTCAACAGCGGCAATCTGGCGGCCACGGGGCTCTGGGTCTCGTATTCGGCCATCCAGTTTGGCACGTACCGCGAGCTCACGACGCTCTGTCCGGAACACCTGCGGCGCGACCACAACACGATCGTGAGCACAGCCAACGGCGCGCTAGCCGGCGTGCTGGCCACGGCCGTCACGTACCCGCTGGATCTCTGCCGGACGGTGTTCGCCAGCCAGGGCGTGCCCAAGCGGTTCCCGACCATGCAGAGCTTCGTGGTGCACACCTGGCGCACACGTGGGGTAGTCGGGTTCTACAGCGGGCTGAGCCCCACGCTGCTGCAGATCGCACCGTACATGGGGCTGAGCTTCGGTATTTATTCCTCTCTCAACGCGCTCGTGGCCGAGAAGCGCGAGCTCCCGATCAGCGGACTCAGCTACGCGCTGTCGCTGATCGGCACTGGCGCCGTGGCCGGGCTGCTGTCAAAGCTCGTGGTCTACCCGATGGACACGGTCAAGAAGCGCATGCAGCTGCGGTCCGTGCCGCGCTGTGCGTCCTACGGCGTGATCCCGCACTACGAGACGTCCTGGGCCTGCGCCGTGGACATTCTCCAGCGCGAGGGCGTGCTTGGGCTGTACAAGGGTACGCTGCCGAGCCTGGCCAAGTCGGTGGTCACGCACAGCACCACGTTCGCCACGTACGAGGCCGCGCTCGTGCTGCTGCAGCACATTGAGCACTGGTGACAGTGAAGGACAAGATCGAACCAGAAGAGAGAGAGATTAAATAGATATCCAAAATACAAACGTCAGTAGGACGTCTAGAGACTTCTACGAGCACTGGCCGGCGCTGGAGGAGGCTGCGTCGTTGGATGCGTCGTGGTGCACGCGGTAGAAGTCCTCGAGCGCATGCAGCCGCTTGGCGTCGTTCACGAGCCGCTCCATCGACATCTAACGCACAGCACAAACACGCACGCGAGTGTCAGCGGATGGAGACGTCCGCAGCCAACAGCAGAGCCAGCGCGCTTACATTCTTGACGTCGTTCACGACGAATCGCCGCACCATTTCCGCGTCACTGACGACTGAGCTAAATACGGAGCTGCCAGCAGGGTTACTGCCGTCCATGGAGCCTCTCCGACTGCGAGTCCCGGCGCTGGAGGAGGCACGAGGAGTGCTGCCGTCCTTACGCGGATCGGCTGGGCCGGATGTCGACCGCTTTAGCTCGGTTGCGGCCTTGATATTGCGCGCCACGAAGTCTGTTGACGTGCTGCGTTTGCGCACTTGAAGATGCTTATCCTGTCAGCAGACACGGTGAATACGCCTTCAAGGCACTTGGTGGAGCAGTGTCCAGGTTCCATACCTGTGGCTTGGTGTGGTCCGTGATGAGCGCATGCTGGCCTGGAAGCAGAAGCGTCGGCAGGCCTGGCGGTGCAGCACTCGCGTGGTCGACCGCGTGATGCAGCGCAGCCTGCGAGCCGAGCGGCAGCACCAGCTCCAACTGGTTCACACGCGCCTGCAATACGTCCTTCCAGCTGTCCTCGTCGTCGTCGTCGTCCGCCCATTCCTCAATGGACCTGCTGCGATGCTGCTCAGCAGACACGGGATCATCATCATTAGCGCCCTGAGCGTGGAAAACAGACGCGTCCAGCATGACGTACCGCAGCGTCCGATGGACGAACGTCCGCTAGCAGCTGCGGCGATCCAGGTATCCTGCACTCGCCGCCGTTATTGTTGTCCTCGTGCTCGACCGCGTCGCCTGTGTGTCCGTCGTCGCTCCAGTCCTCGTCCTCGTCGTCCTCGTGCTCGTTCCGCTTGAGCGTGAGCTCCAGCGCGGCCGCGTTCTCGCCCACGTCGCAGCCGAAGATCGTGCGGAACGTGCGACTGGCACCTGCGTCGCGAGTCATGTCCTCACTCATCCGCTGCGTGGGCGTTTGTATCCGGTCTGCCAATCGTTCGAAAAGCCTGTGCTGACCAGAAGCTGGCTGCGCGTGGAAGATCGCGGCCGGTAGAAGAGCCACCGCCGCAGGAGGAGGAAGGATCGAGGCTTCTCTTCGCAGCAGCAGCGTCGCGTCGCGGGCCCAAGTCCCCAGAATCGATCGATCGATCGCGCCAAGACCCCACGCCGGGCGCTATTGGCATTATACGGGGGGCTGTTGCAAACGAACGCCCCAGCACTGACTGACTGACTGCGTGTGGAAGCAAAGTAACCAACGCACGTCTGCAAAGTAACCAACGCATACACAAACGCGAGCATGCGTTTGCTGCGATTCAAAATTGAATTGCATGGCGCACGCCCCGTGTCGTTTCGTGCTCCAAAAGATCGACCTTCAAGGCCGCCATTTTTGGCGGTTGGGACCCCCGGGTGGTTTCACCCCCCACCCCCACCCGCCCGCCCGCTTAGAAGCGGCCGGACGAAGCGGCTGAGCAGGCGGACAGACTCGCGGGGAGCTCCAGTCGATTCCCGATCCGCTCGTAGGCAGGGAGATCCATCGGAGTCAAGAAGGATGGCGAAGAAGAGATACACCCCTGAAGACGTCCTGGAGCTAGAAGCGCCCACAGACTGTACGTGTCATGCTCCTGACTGTATTGGCCTTCTGTCCGCGGTTGTGCTCATGTGCTTACTGCCCTCTGGTTCGCTCTACTAGCGTTTCTGTGCCCCATTAGTGCCAACACGTACGGCATTGAGTTCCTGCATTTCAGCATCTCGGACTACGAGTCCAAGCGCAAGATCTTCGAGATCGGCAAGGATCGCCCCGGTCGCGCCATCCCCAAGGTCGAGCTCACGCAGGCACGCGGTGAGAGTGCGTACCGAACGATCCGGTACGAGTTCTCGGAGGATGTGCTGCGTCTGCCCGCGATCTCCACACAGCTCGAGTTCTCGGTCGGGCAGAAGGAAGTGCGCAGTCTGCGCATGATCGAGCGCCACTACTTCCGCGAAGAGATGATCAAGAGCTTTGACTTCACGTTCGGGTTCTGCATTCCGTCCAGCGTGAACACCTGGGAGGCGGTCTACGCGCTGCCGCCGCTCGATGACGATCTGGTCTCGGCCATGATCGCCGAGCCGTACGCGACCGTCTCGGACAGCTTCTATTTTGTGGGCGACGAGCTCATCATGCACAACAAGGCCGAGTACAAATACATCGCCGAGGACGCCGCGCAGGCCAAGAAGTCGTACTACACGAGCGACGACGAGGACGACGCCAAGGCCGCCAAGTCGCTGCGCGCCGACGAAAAGGGCGCCAAGGGCACGACCGTGGGCGCCAAGTGGTCCAAGGAGGACGACTACGACTGAGTTCAAGCTCCTGAGAGCAAGGATCGGCTAGCTATTAGCGCTCGCATATACACACAGAATACAAAGTACTATGATCAATATGAAGCGAGCATTCTTTCTTATCAGCAGCAGCATGCTGCTATTTTGGTAAAAAAGGCTAAGTTTGGTGTGGCTATTTCGGAAAAGTTTATTATTGCGCGCCAAAAACAAATCGCCAATCAAAAGAAAGCCACGAGCATGAAGCGTCGGGCGGAGGATGACACGCGAGACCAAGACTGGAAGCGCGCCCGACGACCGGAATCCGACCGCCGAGCACCGATGGTGAACGCTGCTTCTTCGACCGCTGCCACCAGACCGACAGGTCCCAGAGCCGGCCTGCAGCAGTCCGGCAAGCCGCATGCGGCGCCGGTGACCGTACGTCTGCTGACGACCGAGAAGGAGACCGACCCGCACCGCTTGGCGCAGCGCCAGAAGCAGATCGACTACGGCAAGAACACGCTCGGCTACGACCGGTATTGCACGCTTGTGCCCAGGTTTGTGCCTGCCCATGCTGCTTGGATCAGTTGGCTGGCGTCAAGCTGATGCTCACTGCGTGCAGAAACCAGCGACGGAAGGGCGACCCGCAGACGCCGAACAAGACGTCCATGGTGTCCAAGAAGGCATTCGATGGCATGATCCGCAAGTGGCGACAAGCGCTGCACAAGTACGACCCGCCAGAGCTGCAAAAGGCCGCTCAGTCCGCCGACCAAGGCGGAGAGATCGCGGCTACCAGCGAGACCCGACGCTCCGAAGTGACCACCAGCCCCAAGGACGACGATGCAATGCAGATGCAGGAGGACCTGGATGAGCTGGATCCCGACCGCCAACCGGCGCATTCCATCTACGAGAACTTTGACGACGACGACGATCTAGTGGCCGCGGTCGATAACGACTCGGACGATGATCTCTTGTAGATTAACACGAGACTCCATTGTTATACTGTTTTATAAATGAACGACGCCAACGATCGTCATTGCCGGATGAATGGGTGTGCGCATGCTGCAGGTTGGTAAGCATGACCACCGGTCAATGACTCGCCAGGAACTGACGCCGCAGCGCCAGTGTCTGCAGGAATAGATCGATATCCAGACTGTCCACATTGCGCGCGACTCTGGCCACCAGATGCACTTCACTGCCGCCGCCATGCTGCGACAATTCCCATCAACATGAAATGAGGTCTCGCCAAGCGCGAGACCAATCACAAGAAGGCACTTACGGCTGGTCGGTAGCATGTTTCTCCGAAGAACTGGTACATGGAGCCAATGCGGAGATCCAAGTTGTCCACGGACAGCGTTCGTGTCTCCACTGTCAGCGCTGCTCCTTGGAACGAGACGCGCGCGAGGCCGTGCTGCGCATCGTAGGCGTCCAGTCTATCACAGCCCCACAGATAGCATTAGCATCCGAGCCGCGATAACAATGTGATTCGAATGCATTGACAGCTACTGTACCTGCCAGTGATGCGCACAGAGCGGTTCTGCAGCTCTGGGTCCGCCAGCACCTCTGCGATCTGGCAGATCTCGCAGAACGGTGGCGAGCTCATGCTGCTGAGAATGATGGTGTGGTGCCCAAGAGGTGCATTTCCACCGTCGTGCAACATTTCAATGGTCGTGTTGCGCGAATGTTTTCCCAACGGCAGCTCGGCTTTGGTTGGCTGGCCATCGAGTGGGTCCTGCACGCGGGTATCAGAAGCCAGCAAGAATGACCAGCAGCACGACGACGCCCACGAGCAGCGCGGCCGAGGCCAAGCCCGCCAAGACGAATGCCCAGCCGCCGCGCGGCAAGGCCGTAAGCGGACGCGTGTGGAAGACCGTGCAGACCAAGCGTTTCTCGTCCATGCGCCTTACGGGCACCAAGGTGCTGAGCACGACCTGGGAGGAGAAGCAGCTGCAGAAGGCCAAGCTCAAGCAGATGAAGGAGCTGCAGGCCGAGATCAAGGCCCGCAAGCAGGGCGAGCGCGACGCCAAGCGCCAGGCCCGCGAAGAGAAGGAGAAGCGACGAAAGGAGAACGAGCTCAAGTCGGCGTCGGTCCAAGTGGTGCGTTGCTGCTGCTGGCTATGGATGCTTGCATTGCTGGATTTTGTTGTCAGATCCACTGATCTGTTTATGATTCCGTTGTGTGTCCTGCACGTAGATCTCGCGCACGCACCGCATCAAGGCCATGAGCAAGAAGCAACTGCGCAACGTGAAGAAGACGATCGTGAACAAGCACGGCGTGGTGGAGTACGTGCCGGTATACTCCAAGTAAGTAGTCAACGCCTACGGACGCCTCGGGACATGAGGGAGAACGATCATGCCAACTCCATCATCGCGTACGCCAGTCGGGTCGATCGAGCTGCGCTTTTACATTGCTTTGGACCTCTTCCATCTCTGTCGCGTCTTCGTATGCATATTGTATCTAACCAACACTATAGAAGTCCTTGTCTCCATCCCTTTCTTCAAGCACATGCGTACGTTCTCAGCCTCCTTGTCTCTGCGCTGGCTGCATGCGCATCATGCGCTCGTCACTGCCCATGGCTTCGAACGCAGTGGATTCTTTTGGTTAATCGTGCACTGTCGTGTCAACGCGAACGCATGCTCGTTGCTGCTCTTCATGATCAACATCTCGTTCATCACTCAAGATACCGGTATTCAATAGGTATATACCGACACTGCACTTAGCCAGCCAAACTTTCCGGGCAAACCAAATGCCAACTTGCGCCATAAACCATCTGTCACACGAGCACAACAAGACAACGCTGTACAGACAAAGACCGTGCGAACTATGAATCAGCTGGCCACTGTACTGCTCTCGGTTGAAACTGCATCCAGGCCAAGAAAACAGAACAAACAGAAGTGGTTCTAGAACGATTCCCGCATCTTGCGCCATAAGCGAACATGGCCTGCATAGTCGCAGTGAAAGATCCGCCAGATGCCGTTTGATAAAGAGAGTGTGGTTTTTCTGACGTCACCGTAGCATAGATTGTGATCGACCAGCATAAAGGTTGAGTCTGGTAATGAAGGTTCATGTAATCAGCCTTAGTTTCAGCAGAGCCGCTTGCAGTAACACCATGCTGTCTGTGAGGTACTGCAGATGCTACATGGCCGCCGCCGTGCGACTAACACAGGCCTGGATTTTTTCATCAAAGCCATCCATGCGTGCGCATGCCCATGCGATGTTTCAAGACGTTCGGTTGTTCACGCCACGGAAGGAATCGCAATTTATCTTTGGCGTTTACAGGTTACCAGTGTGAGCTGTTAACCGCCCGTCTACATGCTGCAGTTTTGGTTTGGTATACTCAAATCAAGACTAATAAACCGTTTGGAACCGACTACCATTGCTGTCACGTGTCTCGGTTACAGAATGTAGCAACCCTACCCGCGTCTGACACTATCATCTGTCTGCGGCGAGAGCCGGGAAACAGGTGTGCAAGCGACACGCCAGAAATGCGATGGCAGTCAAACTTGGTTTCACTATGGCAACTGTCTGTCGCCTGTCTTGAGCCAGGTTGGATCCAAGATCACACTCCCTCCGCTCCCCTCCTCTCCGCTCCCATCCGCTCCTTTCCCTTTTGGCTCCTCCTCCAATTGCTCATTTCCATACAGTGCTCCTCCCGCGCACTACACCACCACCTCCTTTCTCCTCCTCCCCACTCTCTTGTGTCCACGATGGTGCGAATGGTGTCCTCCATGATTGCCGCGGCCACGGCCGCCTTCGTGGCGCTCGCGACCCAGAGCGCGGATGCCTACAACTTCAAGTGCCACGGCATTAACTACAACATCCGCGCCGGCCCGGACTGGGCCCCCACGGCCACCAAGTGCAAGCCTGCGTCGCAGATTAAGACCGAGCTGGAGCAGCTCAAGGAAGTGACCGACATCGTGCGCATCTACAGTCTGACGGACTGCGACCAGGCCAACGCCGTCGTGCCCGTGGCCATTGAGGCCGGCCTCAAGGTGGCCATCGGCCTCTGGGTCGACTCGTCGCCGTCCTCGTTCGAGGCCGAGAAGGCCGCGCTCGAGACGCTCGTGGCCAAGGGTAATGTCATCACCTCGGACAACATCGAGTACATCCTAGTCGGCAGCGAGGCGCTCTACCGCGAGGATATCAACATCACCACGGCGCTGTCCAACTTCAACGAGATCAAGACGCTCACGTCCGACCTGGACATCACCGTGACCGTGGCCGACATCATCGACATCTACACGCAGTACCCGTCGCTCGTGGAGGCCGTGGACGTGCTGGCCATCAACCTGTTCCCGTTCTGGGAGCTGGTGGACATTGACAACGCCAAGACCGAGTTTAACACGCGCTACCAGGCTATCCTCAAGGTCGCGGCCGCCGCCGGCAAGGAGACCTTCATCAGTGAGACCGGCTGGGCCTCGGACGGTGTCGACGCTGGCGCCAGTGCGGCCACGGCCGCCAATGCCGCCAAATACTTCTACGACATCGTGTCGCTCGCCGCCGAGAACTCGTGGAAGTACTTCTACTTCGCTGCCTACGACGAGGAGTGGAAGATCGCGACCCTCGCCGCCAACGAGACCGTTGAGGCCTACTTCGGCATCTTCGAGACGAACGGCACGCTCAAGTCGGCCATCGCTGAGCTCGACTTCGGCTCCACCAGCGGCTCGGGCTCGATCGAAGCCACGGAATCCGTGCTGGCCACGTCCGCCAGCGGATCGAGCAGCAGCGCTTCGGTCTCGGTCTCGGGCAGCGAGTCTGCCTCCTCGGCTGCTGACTCGGAGTCGACTTCGGCTTCCACCACTGACTCGACTTCTACCGCTGCTTCGGACTCGACCACGGCCTCGGCCACCTCGGCTTCGACCTCCACGGGCTCGGCCACCACCGCCGCCTCCACTGTCGCCGATGCCACGACCACGGACTACACGACCACGGCATCTGCCTCGTCCGCCTCGACCTCGAGCACCGACAGCGCCACGCAGACCGCCACAGCCACGTCCTCGTCGGGCAAGAAGACTGACTGCGAGTCGGGCTTGTAAGCAGTGTCCAGCATTGCTCGCCTTTGAGCGTTCGCTCGCTTCTTCTCCCGTCTGAAGTGAGCCTGTCCTGTGCCCTAGAACAACCCGCGAGCTCTCGCTGTAACATCCCTTTTTGATCCATGTGAATCGAGGCAAATTAGCTCCATTGTTCCATTCTCTTGCGCCAACTTCTTTAATGAGCTCTTGGGCTCAGACTCAGATCTTAAAATGGCTACACCCTGTGGCTATTTACAGCGAGCCGCATGACGAGCCCAGAGCGCGAACACAATCCGACTGCCGGCCGCAGTCATGCGCACCTCCGTCTAAGAGACGACCAAGACCATAACGTCGATGGCTTCCGTTGGGGGCGCGGCTTCCTCCCCGCGCGCGTCGCAGCAACTGCGGCGCCGGCCCAGTGTCCAGCGGATCGGCTCCAACAGCGGCGTGTCGCCGGTTGGCGGCAAGCCCTCGCCACGAATGGCCAAACTCCTCCACAAGAACAGCGAGTCCAGAGCTGCTGCGGCGGCGGCAGCAGCTGCCGCTGGCCCCACACCGCCGGGCTCTGCAGCAGAGACGTCGACCGAAACGGACTCGGCCACGTTCCTCACGGCCGTGGGCTTTTCCCGAGGAGGAGCAGGCTCGACCAGAGTCATGGGGCCGACCAAGGTCCGCGCAGAGTTGCGCCCGCCGTCGCCACTTGAAGCGGTTGAGCCCACGAGCGATTACGGTGCCGGAGGGAGCAGCAGGAGCAACATCGAGCCCGTCATGGCCAATTACGTCGGCAGCGACGCGTTGCAAGGCTTCTGGGGGCTCTTCCATCGGCAGGACACCGTCGCGCACAACACGCTCACGGCCTCGACTCGCCCGCCAAGCGCCAGCAACGCCTCTTCATCAGCTCTCTCTGTGTCACTGGCGCTGTCCGCGTCTGAGAATCGACCGCGATCCGCCCGCACGACGTACCTCTCGGCCGTGCGCCGCATGCGGCTCTCGCCAGAGCCCATGGGCATCGTCCGAAGGCGAGGGCAGGAGAAACCCGCGTATCTCTCGCCCTCGACCGGTTCCGGTGCCAACTCAGCGCAGGAAGTGAACTTGAGCTGCTACCGCATGGGCGACGCGTACGCATCGGCCTTCAGCCAGGGCTTTGCGCTCATCCCGGGCGTGGAATCGCTCAATCTCGCGCACAATCGCATCAGCGACAAGGTCGCCGCGCAGATTCTGCGGAACGCCGTTCGCGCGCCCGTGCCCATCGCACTGCAGACCATCAACTTCAGCCACAACGCGCTGGCCGGCAGCTCCGTGCGAGCGCTTTCGGACTTGCTGCGCGGCTCCAAGACGCTCACGGCGCTGAATCTGTCGCACAACGAGCTCAAAGACCGCGATCTGCACGTGCTCTGTGAAGCGCTGCAGAAGAACCAGACGCTCACGCGCCTGCATCTGTCCGAGAACAAGTTCGGCATCGCGGGCATGGTCTCGATCGCCAAGTTCCTGGAGGAGAACGCCAAGATCGAGGAGGTCTATCTGTCCTGGAACCAGATCCGCGGCCTGGGTGCGCTCAAGATCGTTGAGGCGCTCAAGTTCCACGCGTCCTTAAGGGCTCTGGACTTGTCTTGGAACGCGCTGGACTCGAACGAGCTGCTCAAGCCGCGCTCGGTGGTCTCGGCGCTGGCCGATGCGCTGGCGAACAACAAGGTGCTGGTGCATCTCGACATCTCCAACAACCATTTGGATCTGGAGGACTGCGCGCTGCTGGCCAAGCAGCTCGAGAGCAACCAGACGCTCATCGGGCTGCACATGGTCGGGAACTGCGGCACGATGGACTCGAGAGGGTATCTAGTTCCCAAGCAGGCCGACACCAAGCTGCTGGATCAGCACAAAATGTACTCCATCGCGGTGTTCGAGGAGAGCCACAGCGAGACTGGTACTGGGTCCTTCCCGGCGCATCTCGCGCAGCTCGTGGACAAGTTCTGCTGGTACTGCGGCCAGTGGTCAGAGTACCGGTTTGCATGGATGCCCACCAGCTCGGCCGGGCCGTTTGCGGGCTCCTGCACGGCGCACAGCATCTCGATTAATATGATTGTTCGTCTGCATCTGTCGCTGGACGACTGGCGAGGCATCGAGATGGACAAACGCGAGGATGGATCGTTCAGCGCCTACCACATCCTGCCGCCGGGCAAGACCGAGTACTTCCTGACCGTGTCCGACCGAGACGACCCCAGTCGCGTGAGCTACCACTACATCCATGAGAAGAGCCACACGAGGCTGGTGCCGCACGTCCACGGCTACCACCAAGGGGTGTTCGGCGATCTGTGCTACATCAACGTCGTGCGGCTCACCAAGCGCGAAGGCCGCGACCCGTGCAACGCGCTCGTGCCGCGGTCGTCCGGCAAATCCAACGACCGACGCGCCAAGTGGGACATCAACAAGAGCGTGTTCGCGCGGCGTCGCCGGGAATCGGTCTGCCGCAACTTTGTGGACACGGACTCGTACATCTCCAAGGCCTGCGCGGCCGACTGGCGCCAGTGCAAGATCGACCGGTTCATCAAGGACCCGCTGCGGCGCAAGGAGGTCGAGGCCTGCGTGATGCGCCACTACCGATTGATTGCGAACGTCTATCGCCGGTTCTGCGGCCACGGCGTGCTCACCAGCACGGCCGCCGTGTCCATCTCGACCTGCACGCCCAAGATCGCGCACCAGCTGCAGAACGACATCATCTCGGTGCCCTGGAGCGGCTACGTGGACTTCCTCAACGAGTGCCGCATCCTGGACGAGTCGTCCGAGTTCTGCAAGCTGGCCGACCTCGAGAACGTGTTCGTGGCCGCCAACCTCGAGCTCACGCAGGAGGCCAAGGAGAAGGATAATCCGGACCGCAGTCTCACTCGGTTCGAGTTCCTCGAGTGCGTCGCGCGCATCGCCATCAACAAGTTCTGCCGCAGTGAGTGATCTGTGCCTGTGGACTGCGGGCTCCTGCCCACGCAGTAAGCTGATCTTTGTGTGTTGCTGCCTGCTCTAGCCAATATCTGCGATTCGCCCGTCAAGGCTGTGGAGAAGCTCATTCAAGAGCATCTGCTGCCGAACGCACCAGAAGACGCCAACGAATTCCGCACGCGGTTCCTGTACACAGAGGAAGTGAGCGACATCTTCTCCGAGTACATCGTGGTGGTACGTGCCCCAAAGCTGCGCTCTCGTTCCCCTGATGTCCAGCTCATGATGCCTGCCTCTCGTCAGCTGCAAGACGTGTACAACTCCAACATGGGCAAGTACTGCAAAGTGGGCGAGAAGAAGGGTATGCAGCTGGCCGAATTCCTCCACGTCATGTACGTTGTCTATGCTGCTGCTTCTCTTGTCTGTGGGATCTCTGTCTTACTGGTTTGCAGGGAGAGATACCAGGTCTACTGCGACTCGTTCCGCGTGCGCGACGTGAAGGACCCGTTCCTGGCCTGCAAGCTGGTTGTGCTGGACGAAATGGCCACTGCGGGCCACAAGAAGCTGTTTATGACGGATTTTATGGAGCTCCTGTTGCGCGTCAGCGTGATCCGGTACCCGCCCAAGCCGTTCGTGCTGGCTGAAGTGGCCAAGAGCCTGCAGAAGCTGTTCCTCAACCACTTTGCCAAGCACGAGTGCATCATGGACGCCTTCCGAGAGACCGTGGACCAGGCGTTGCTGCAGGACCGGATCGAGGCCTTTGCGAGCGTCATCAGCGCGCACAAGCACGAGCATGGACATGACCATGAGCACGAGCATGAGCACGAGCATGACCATGGACCAACGAGAGCGCGGCCCAGAGGCTCTCTGCAAGTGCTCGATGACGAGGAGGAGGACTCGGACGACGACGAAGACGACGACGATTCGGACGATGACGATATGGTCTCTTCCGTCGCGTTGCCTGGCCACGTACCCGACACAGCTCACGGAGACCATGATCATCATGACCATGCCCGTGAGGACTCGTCCTAGCGTTATCAGATTCGAGCCTCAATTGTGGGCCCTCTTGGAACCGGTCCAGTCCAACCCACAAACCGGGGCGGGGCAGTTGAACCGGACCCCCATTTTGCTCAAAACGATCATTCCAGACGAGCAGCAGCAGCAGCTCCAGGCGATCGATCGGACTCTGTCTCCAGGGCTCCAGATCGCAGCATGAGCGCCAAGTCGCTGCAGAAGAAGCAGCAGCACAAGAGCAAGTCGCTGGCCGAGGACTATGGCGGCTCGGTCGGCGAGGACCTGCTGGAGTACATGCAGGAGGACGAGGGCGCGCAGATCAACTCGCTCGACAGCGTGGGCGCGTCCAGCAACCTGTCGCGCCGCATCCAGAACCGGCTGCTCAAGCTGGATGAAGTGGCGCAGCGCGCGTCCAACAAGGGCGACGACAACGCGGTCGGGTACTTTGACTTCTCCACGCTGTCGCTGAAGAAGGACCACGAGACCCGGCCGGTATGGGTCTGCCCCAACGGCCGCATCTTCCTCGAGGCGTTCTCGCCCATCTACAAGCAGGCGTACGACTTCTTGGTGGCCATCGCCGAGCCCGTGTCGCGCCCAGAGTTCGTGCACGAGTACAAGCTCACGCCGTACTCGCTATACGCCGCCGTGTCGGTCTCGATCGAGACCGAGAGCATTCTCAAGGTGCTCGAGCGGCTCTCGAAGAACCATCTGCCGGAGGTCATCACGGGCTTCATCCGCGACTGCACGCTCAGCTACGGCAAGGCCAAGCTCGTGCTGCACCACAACGAGTTTTACGTCGAGAGTCTGTATCCGGAGGTGCTGCGCAAGCTGCTGGAACACGACCAGATCCGAGCGGCGCGCGTGAAAGAGACCGCGCCCACGGACACCGCGGCCGACGGCACCAATGCCGTGCCCAATGCGCCTGGCGGTCGTGTGGATGACATGGAGTTCATCCAGAAGGACGTGTCGGCCGAAGACCAGGCCAATCTGCAGTACCAGAAGCTGCTGAACGAAGACTACGATGTGCAGGACGAGCATGTCCAGGCGGCGTCTTCGCAGGCCCAGCAGACCGTGCGCACGGTGTCGTTCAAGATCCGCAAGACAATGGTCGAGCACGTCAAGCGCGCATGTCTGGATATGGACTACCCGCTCATGGAGGAGTACGATTTCCGCAACGACAAGACCATCCCGGACATTGAAATGGATCTCAAGCCCACGACGCGCATTCGAGAGTACCAGGAAAAGTCCCTGAGTAAGATGTTTGGCAACGGCCGAGCGCGTTCCGGGATCATCGTGCTGCCGTGTGGTGCCGGCAAGACGCTCACGGGCGTCACTGCCGCCTCGACTATCAAGAAGTCGTGCCTGTGTCTCTGCACGTCGGCCGTGTCGGTCGAACAGTGGACGGCGCAGTTCAAGATGTGGACCAATATCCCCGAGCGCAAGATCGCTCGGTTCACGTCCGTGGCCAAGGATTTCATCGATCCGACCTCAGGTGTGATCGTCACCACTTACACGATGGTCGCCTTTGGTGGTCGGCGTGCGCGCGCATCGGAGGAAGTCATGCAGCTGATCCAGAGTCGCGAGTGGGGCTGCATCCTGCTGGACGAGGTGCACGTCGTGCCGGCTAAGATGTTTCGCAAGGTCATTGGCTCCATCGCCTGCCATTGCAAGCTGGGGCTGACCGCCACGCTGGTGCGTGAGGACGACCTGATTGGCGATCTCAACTTCCTCATCGGCCCCAAGCTGTACGAGGCCAACTGGATGGATCTCACGCAGAGCGGGTTCCTGGCCAATGTCTCGTGTGTCGAGGTCTGGTGCCCCATGGCTGGCGAGTTCTACCGCGAGTACCTGCGCGAAAACAAGAACGCCCGCCGACGCGCGCTGCTGTACGTGGCCAACCCGAACAAGTTCACAGCGGCCGAGTTTCTGATCAAGTACCACGAGGAACGCGGGGACAAGATCTTGCTGTTCTCGGACGATGTGTTTGCGCTGCGTCTGTACGCGACCAAGCTGAACAAGGGCTACATTTACGGCGGCACGGGCGAGCGCGAACGCATGCGTCTGCTGCAATCGTTCCGGAATTCGCCTCTGGTGAACGTGATCTGCATCTCCAAGGTCGGTGATACGTCTATCGATCTGCCGGAAGCCAATGTGATCATCCAGGTGTCGTCGCATTTCGGCTCGCGTCGACAGGAGGCCCAGCGTCTGGGCCGTATCCTGCGCCCCAAGGCCAACGCCACCGGCGGCTTCAACGCGTTCTTCTACACGCTCATTTCGACCGACACGCACGAGATGTTCTACTCGAACAAGCGCCAGCAGTACCTCGTGGACCAGGGCTACACGTTCAAGGTCGTGACGGACCTGTACGACACGGAGACTTTCGAGGGCGTCTTCACGAAGAAGGAAGCCCAACGCCAACTGCTCAACGAGGTGCTCAGCGCCGACGTTGAGAGCGCCGCTAAGGACGAGAACGCTGCCATTCGCGATGACGAAGACCTGTCGCGGCTGGAGCTGGCGAACGGCCGCAAGAAGCGCAAGAACGGGTCTTTGGGCGCGCTCTCGGGCGCCGATGGCACCTCGTACATGGAATACTCGGCCGGCCACGGCGCCAAGCAGCGACACAACCTCTTCCGCGATCGCTATCGGTAGGCAGCCTACGGACCATCAAGCGCAGCCCTGCGTTCTCCTCTCCCTAATAAACCCCCAGTTCAGTAATCAACCATTGCATCATCTGATTCCGTTTTCATTTCTGAAACGCGGGACGTCACCAGCCAGTGATCATGGCGGACCAGAAGCAGCCGCCGGAGCGTCTGCGTCGCGCCGAGACGGTGCTGCGGCATCGCACGGGTATGGTCTCCAAGCATCGGCTCTGCTGTTCTCTGTGTGCTGATACCCACTGACTTACTGGCTGTGGGGATCAACCAGGCCGCCTCGTGCTCGTGGTGGAGCAATGCATGGACTCGCTCAACCACCAGGCAGTGCTGCGCACGGCCGAAGGTGCGCCATTGCGTGGCCTGAAGCTCTCATGGATATCGTTGGCTCACTCGTACTTCCGCCTGCACCAGCGCTGGGCATCCAGAACGTGTGGCTCATCAACCCCAACGCGCAGCAGGTCAAGCAGCAGAAGAACGGCAGCGGCACCAAGAAGATCACCAAGAACTGCTCCGTGTGGCTCACCATGCGCACGTTCACGCGGATCGCAGACTGCATCGATGCGCTGCGGGCCGAGGGCATTGTGATCTGGGCCACGGACCTCTCGCCGCAGGCTCTGCCGCTCACGCACGCGCACAAGCCGCAGGAGCTGCCGGCCAAGGTCGCGATCGTGATCGGTCGAGAGACCGACGGCGTGAGTGAGGAGATGCTCAAGGCGGCCGATCGACGCGTGTACTTCCCGATTGTGGGCTTCACGGAGAGCCTGAACCTGTCGGTGGCCACGGCGCTGGTGCTACAGCGGCTGCTGGACTGGTTCCCGGACATCCGCGGCGACCTGAGCAATGACGAGAAGCAGGCCATCCGCTCGCAGTGGTACCCACAGCTCGTGAAAAACCCGACGCAAGCGCTGCAGTCGGACGCCTGGATCGCCGACAGCGGCGCGATCGAGCCGCTGGCCGATCTGCGGCGGGAGAAGCTGAGCCTCCAGGAGTCCTGGGTGCCCAAGCGCGTCAAGCAGCGGGAGCTCGCCATGCCGGAAGTGCAGGAGCGATTGGGCAAGCGCCAGTGCGCTGCCAAAGAGGCCGAGACGGATGGAGACGCGCAGATAGAGGAAGCGAGTGCTTTGTAATAGGCTTCTTATCAAGCAGATCATTACGTTGGTATTCAAAGCACACAGTCCCCTTCTACTCAGCAATTCTGTCTATTAGGCAGACACGACCATGTGCAGCAGCTTCTGCGTCTTCTCTTCGTTCTTGGCGATCGTGGTCTTGAGCGTATTGATCTTGTGGACCTGCTCCTTGATCTGCTCTTCGACCTCCAGCAGCTGCATCTGCAAAGGCTGCAGCGCGTCCTCGGTCTTCTTCTTCTCGTCCTCATGCATGTTGCGCTTGGACTCGTACTCCTTCTTCCAATGCTCCAGCTCCTTGGACATGGCTTCCAGGTCCTCGTGCACAAACTCGACGTTCTTGCCCACGGGGTTAGTGGCCTGGCAGATCCGCTGGATGCTCAGCCGCAGCTCGTTCATCTCCGTGAGGCTCGAGGCGGCGGCCTTGGACTTGTCCTTGAACGACTTGCGGCGACGGCCCAGACGAATGCCGGTCTCCCCTTCGTTGCCGCCTTGGCCGTCGGCCATGTCTTCATCCTCCTTCTGCTTGCGCGCAGCCTCTTCGTCCTTGAGGATATCGCGAACCAGGCGGCCGTGCGCTCCGCCTGTGTGCTCGTGCATTGAGGCACTCGGTCCGTTGCTGTTGTTGTTGTCATCGGCGCCTCCGTTGTCATCGTCGCTGTCGCCATTGTCGCCATCCTTCATGATGCCCGCGACAGGAGCCACCTTGGGATCGATCACGTGCATGCGCCCGATCTCGGTCACGTTCTCCTTGAGCTTGGGCGGGCGACGACGAGCTGTAGTCGGGCGGGACGTACGGCTGCTCATGTTGCCGCCACTCGTACCTGGCGCCACGGAATCCTCATCACCGTGCTTGGCCTCGGAGAATCGCAAGTTGGCATTGTCATCCTGGTCGTCGTCGTTACTTGGAGGCGGCACTGCCAGCGGCTTCATGGCTGCAAAGTTGCCTGGTGCAGCAGCCGCAGGAGCTGCGGCAGCTGGTGTTGCTCCGCCAAAGGTGCCGGTGGTCTCTTTATTCTCCTTGCTCGAGGAAGAGCGCGTCTTGGATTCCTGTGGTGTGGCCGAGCGGGACGATAACTTGGCCTCGGGCGTCGCCTCCCGCTGCTCCGCGGCCTTGGTGGATCCGCCTCCACCACTTGCTCCAGCGGCGGATTTCTGGCTTGAGGCGCTGGAAGACCGTACTGCAGTGTCGCCCGAGAGCACGCGCTGCACGGCTTCGGCGGAGCTGCCGTGGCGACACGCGATCGCCAGAAGTTGGAGCAGCTTGTTCGTGTCGTCTGGCTCGAGCCCGGCCACGATCTTGGCTGGCTTGGCCTCGATCTCGATGTTCAGATGGCAGCTCACGCACTGCACGATCTTGGTCAGATAGTCGATCTTGGGGCCCTTCTCCTTTATACTGGCAGAGTCCAGCTCCTCGGCGTTGTAGAGCCCCTCGGCAAAGCCTGTCACGCGCGTGATCTCCGATACTATGTCGTGCAGGAAGCGAAATGGGGGCTTGCTCAGCAGCTTGGCGTTCATCTTGGGCTTGGCGATGATCTTCTCGATCACATCCTTCGTGCGGTCGACATCACCGTTGCACTCCTTAATGTGCAGCAGCAGGGATTCGTCCTCGGCGCTGCGGTTATTGTCCTGCGGCTTGGCACTCTTGGAACCAGAAGACGACGACTCGCGGGATTTGGATTCCCCAGCTGGCGCACTGCTCTCGGCCTTGGCCTCGGACTTGGCTCTTGCGTCTGTGGCTTTCTTCTCGGCCTCCTCCTTCTCCTTACGAGCCTAGTAACGCCGGAGAAACACAAGTTAGGACCAGTGCCATCGAATAGGAAAGAGCCGTGAGCGCACTTTGTCTTTGGCCTTGGCCTCGGCGGCCGCCTTCTCGGCAGCTTTCTCTGCAGCGGCCTTGTCCGCATCGCCAGAAGCAGCAGGTTTCTCCTTGGAGGCCGGTCGTTCGGATGCTGCAGCCTTGGCCTCGGCTGCAGACGCCGCGACCGTGGCACTCACTCCGTCGGCAGAGAGCGATGGGATCTTCTGCAGCGTCTTGGTCACAGCACCTGCCCAATCGAGCGACGCGTTGCTCGCGGCTTGGGCCAGATCCTGAAGGAAGATATTGGTGTTCTCAGGCTCGAGCCCGGCCACGATTTTGGCTGAGCGCACGTCCACGTCCTTGCCCAGACACAGTCCCACGCACACGATCATCTTGTCCAGATAGCCCGTCTTGTGGTGCTTCTCCTTGAGGTTGGCCGAGTCCAGCTCAAAGGGCGTGTAGAGGCCCTGGGCAAAGCCGCGGGACTGCGTTACGGCCGCAAATACGTCGTGCAGGAAGCGGAAGGGCGGCTTCATGAGCAGCTTGTCCGCCAGCTTGGGCTTGGGCACTAGCGGCTGCAGCGTCTCCTGCGTCTTGGCGATCAGCGCCTCGATCGAATCGCCCATGATCGCTCGCTGATCCGAATGACCCTCGGTGGCGAAAGGGCGTGGAGGCGCGTGGTGTGGCGCACACCATAATGTGTGTAACAAACCCCCAACCATGTGACAAGGTACGAACTGCCTCATTTAAGGTGTCGCATAGCATGTGCGTAAACATTCCGCCCTAAAATAAGGTGCTTCCGCCATCCGAGGGAGCAGCCGCCGGCAACCAAGTTTAGATGGCAACGTGCCTGGGACCGCGCAGAAGCCAGACGTCCAAGAAAGAGCCAACTGCTGGTGGCGCTCTTGCTGCGACTGCTCTCTGCTGACCCCAAGTTCGCTGCTGCGTGAGACCGACAAACGAGAGAGGGGAAGGCCACCGGTGTCTCTCCGCCTGTGATCGTATTCGCGCGCATTGTTTACGCGCACAGTTCCGTGATTGAGCTCCTCGACCAAACGACCATCATGTGGGCTATCTTCTCGTGGATGATCGCGCTGTTCCTGGTCTTTATGGGCCTACTGCTTGTCAACATCCGCCTGCGCAAGGCCGCGTTCATTTGGTTCACGTACCTGTCGCTCACCTGCTGGTACTACTTCCGCGTGCTGGAGAAGAAATACGGCACGCCGCCGTCTGCGACCTCGCCGCGAGCTTCCCGCGCGTCCACGCTCACACGCGCACAGTCGTCAGCTGGAGCAACCAAGACTGTGACGCGCTCATATCAGAGCGAGAAGGACGTGCTGCATTTTGAGTCACCCGAGAAGATTAAGGAGCAGGAGCGCATCCGCAGCGTCTCGGAGCGGCAGCCGAACCGCCGAAGCGACTCGAGCAGCGAGCATTCCGGCTACAGTGACGACAGCAACTCCCGCGCCAGTCGATTCAACACCGTGGCCGAGCCGCCCAAGACCCACATGGGCATCTTCCGCAAGCTGCGCAAGTCCCAGATCGGCGAAGAGCGCCGTTTAAGCGACGTCAGCAGCATGAGCGGCGATCCGCTGGAGCGATCTAGCGTGTCCGAGTCGGGCGTCACACGACGAACGTTCATCGGACGCAAGAAGCCCGTGTCATGGGGCGATTAAGCCACTCAGGTCCACAGAGCGAACGGAGCGACGGGACTGGTTTTAATTCTCAATATATAAGAAGCAGCATGCCGAAACTCCATCATGGCGTTCGCATGGATGACGTTGGACGATGATTAATAACTGGCCTTTTGCAGGTGATTTCGACCAATCGTAAGGCAAACGTATGGGTTCAGCCCAATCAACACGCATTTGAAGATGCTATTTTAGCCAATGAAATCGACGGACATGAGAAAATCATAGTCGCAGGCGAAAGAAAACTCGCATCGTGGGGAAGAGAGCACGAGGCCGCGCGAGCATGTTTGGGTTCAATGTGAACAAGCTCAAGCCGAACCTCAAGATGGCGGTGCATCGCATCGGCATCATCAAGAACAAGAAGGCCATCGTGGCCAAGGCCCAGCGCAAGGAGGTGGCCGCGCTGTTGGCCGAGGGCAAGGAGGAGAAGGCGCGCATTCGAGTGGGTATTTTGGCCATGAACCATAGCAAAGAAGAAGACGCGATTGAAGCTCTTGCTTGGTGCTGTTGTACCACAGGTGGAAGGCATTATCCGAGACGACTTCACGGTGGAAGGATACGAGATCATTGAGCTGCTGTGCGATCTCATCGCTGAGCGAGCGGTACGGTCTTTGCTGCTATGCTGACTGCACCATTGAGCCAATGGCGCTGACATCCTCGCTTGCCACCACGCAGAATCTGGTGCAATCCGAGCCCGAATGTCCGTATGACATGCGCGAAGCTGTCTGCACGCTTATCTGGGCGTCCAGTCGCACGCAGATTGCGGAACTGGCCGAGGTGCGGCAATGCGGTTCATGCGTCCTACGGACTCCGCGGACTAACGAATGATGCATTGATGGCACAGGTGAAGAAGCAGTTGATCAAGAAGTATGGGCAAGATTTCGCTGCCGCGGCCATGAGAAACGTCGATGGCTGTGTGAACGAGCGCGTCATCCTGAAGCTCAGCACGCTGGTGGGTGTCTGTTGTGTCGAGGTTTGTATAGAGTCCGTCTGATTATGATTGTTGCAGCCTCCGAGTGCGTATCTCGTGATGAACTACATGAAAGAGATCGCCAAGCAGTTCGACGTGGATTGGGAGCCTGTGGAACTGGACGTGGTCGACCCTCTGGCGCCTACGCCTGCCCCCACAGGCGTCACGGTGACCAGTGCCGCTGTGTCCGGGCCGGATTTCGCAGCTCTGTACGCTGCGGTGCGTGATCTTCAGGCAACACCAAATGGTGCTACTGATCCTTGTTACTGATCAGACTCTTTTGCAGGCTCCTCCTCCGGGCAAGATTCCATCGGCAATGCCCAGCCTTCCGTCAGGTGTGCCCACGGAGCCTCCTGCGCGACCTCAAGCCCAGCCAGAACTCTTCCCCATGCCAACGAGCTACTATCGTCCTTCGGCTCCGCCAGCCCACACAGCGCCTCCTGCTGCGCCATCATATGCTCCAGCTCCAGCTCAAGCCACTAGCAATAGCAATGGCAATGACGCCATTCCAGACTTTGACGAGCTCACGGCGCGCTTTGAGCGTCTGCGCAAGCGGCAGGATCTCACCAACTCGACGTCATTTACGTTCTAATTTGGTCGGGGTCATAGAGCCTACTAACATAACCAGTGTTGGTTACATTTACATCGTAACCAACCGGCATTTTCCATATTATTCATTTACACAGGTATTCACTACAACAGCTAATTATACTTACTAAGTATGATTATGCATATCGTATTGGGAAGGGTATTCCATATCACAGTGTTTCCCCCCCACAACCACTCGCGAGCGAGGGGAGGAACCCGCCCACTTTGCGAACGCTTAACTGCTGCGAGGTGGCGTTAGACGCGATACGAACTGCGTGCGTTGAACCATGGGCCGCGGGTGCACCATGGACGAGTGGGTGCACTTCGAGAAGCTGCCGGAGGAGGGCCGCGTGCCCAACTCCTCCTACTGGTACGTGCTCTGCCGCCACTGCGTGCGCAGCTATGAGCACAAGCAGCTCGTGAACCCGCCGACGAAGCTCACGGGCCGCCGCTCGGCCATGCGCGCGCATCTCAAGGTCTGTCCGGTGTACGCGGCGCAGTACAAGCTGGAGCAGGGCCTAGCGAATGCGGCGGCCGCCACAGCAGTGTCTATCACTCCATCGACGGTGGCAGTCGCATCGGTGTCTAGTACCACGAGCACGACGCCCATGGCTGAGGTCGATACCGCGGGCATGGAGGACAAGAACCAAGTGGTGCTTGGTGATATGGCAGCAGCAGCGGCAGCACCTGAGAGCGCCGACAGCACGCCGCGCAATGAGGTGCGTCGCCGCAAGAGCGATGGCAATGGCGATATGGCCCGTGGTGGCCGCGGCAAGCACTGCATGATGGAAGAATGGGAGCACTTCATCCGCCTGCAGGACGATGGCTACATTGGCAAGTCCAACTTCTTCTACGCGATCTGCAAACACTGCCAGAAGGCGTACGACGAAGCACCGGAAGAGAAGAAGCTCATGCTCGTGCCCGAGCGCATGGTCGGCCGCCGCGAGAAAATGCGCAAGCATCTGAGTCTGTGCCCGTTCTTCAAGGGCGTGCTGCCGCCTCTCGAGCGCCGCGGCATCAACTCGCGCAACCCAGCCACGACTGCGGCTTTGCAGGTCGTCTCTGCAAGTGGCACGCCCACTGGCATCGGCGGCGGTGTTGCTGCTGCCGGAGCGCCAGGGACTGCTGCTGCTGCTGCTGGAGTCATGCACAGCGATGTGACCGTGTCCTCCCGACTGGCCTTGGACGAGTGGCAGTATTTCACGCGCCTGCACCGCAAACCTGACAGCGCCTACTACTACGCTCGATGTAACTTCTGCCAGGATGCGCACGTGAATGCGCCGCCTGCGCTCCAGGCCTCCATGACGCCGACCATCGTCATGGGCAGAAAGAGCAACATGCAGACACATCTCGCCAAGTGCCCGCACGTGCCCAAGGATGTCGTCATGAGCCCAGCAACGCCCATGGATGGAGATGTCCACAGCGGCGAGATCCGCTTCCGTGATGATTACGCCGGGTTCAAGGCCGCCAAGCGCCAGAAGCTTGCCTCGCTGACCGACGAGGCGGTGGTCGACGCTGATCAGGCCGACCTGGCCAGCCTCTACAACGCGCTTGTTGAGTTCACGATCCAGCATGAGCTCCCGTTCGAGTGGATCGAGAGTACGAGCACTAGAAAGCTCTTCATCGCGACCTCCATGACCAGCGAACTGGCCTCAATCCTGCCTACTGCCGAAGATCTTCGTGGCCCGATCCTGAACGAGCTGCTCACATCCGTTCTTGCAACAGAGCTAGCCCGCTGGAAAGAGCCTACTCCGCTTGATGCTCCTGGCACGAGCGACATTCTGGATGCACCGGTGACGGCAGCTCCTTCGCCCTTTATCATGCAGGTATCAGTCGCGCCCTCAGAGAACGCAGAAGCGCTACATCCGACGCTCGAGTGTACCCTGATCAAAGGCAAGATGCGCATCCCAGTTCGCTACCTACCCCACGTGCTCCAGAGTACGAATGAAAGCGCGTCGGCTTCGATTGCGCACTACCATGGCCTCGAAGTCGCACGGTGGGTCGAAGAGCAACTAGACCAGTGTGCGGCGCAAGAGAAGATCGTACCAAGCATTGTGATGTTCCCGTTCAGCCCAGTGTACGAGCGCGCGGCCGGTATTCTGCTGTCAAGACGCCCGAACATTGTGTGCATGCATAATTTCGATGACCTGCTGCTGTTCTGCCTACTGAAGATGCTGCAGTCCGGCGAAGTGCAAGCTCTTGTGTCGTCACTCGTCGAGCTATGGAGCGTCGATACTATTCGGGAGCATGTCGCAGTGCCCAATCCATTCCAAGACTGGCGTTCGTGCTCACGCTTCATGCAAGTGCTCTTAGATGAAAAGGCGGCGCTTGAGCTTAAAAGCGCCGAGCAAAAGGAGTTGCTTGAAGATCGCATCGACTGGGAGCTACTGGAACGCGTCGCGGAGATCTTCCGGTCATTTGAAAATGCCTTTGACAGCTTCCAGGGAGGCCACTTTGAATTAGCCGATATTCTGATCCACCTGCAATCATTATTTGTTGCTGCTCGTGGCTTTGGCTCCGTGTTGCGCGCACTGGAGACTGTTTGGTGGCAGCTGGAGCAGCCGCTGATCGTGCTCACGTATGCGTTGCATCCGCATTTGCGTCTTCGGAATATGAGCAGCACCAAACTCACAAAGCTCAGTGTGCTCAGCGACCTGAGTGTGAAGTATTTCGAGATCTTCTTTGGCCACAAGGCCAGTTCACTGCGCGGTGAGGTGACTGCCTACCTGCATAGCTCGCAACCGGTGTTCTCGCGAACGTTTGTGAGCGAATTTCCGGTCGTGGAAGATTACTTCCGGTATCTCAGTGACGATTTCAGCTCCTTGTCAATGCTGATGCGCATGCTGCATGCGTTTTCGGTGGTCAAGACCCCCAACACAGTCACAAAACCGACTATCGAGGCGAGTACAACGAGCGTGCAAGGTTACTCGAGCGAAGAGCAGAAGAAGATGGCGTTCATCAAGCAGTATCGTAAAATCACACAGCGGTCAGGGAAGACAGAAGAGGCAAAGCCTTCACCTTCTGCTCCAGTCAAACCGATTGATGCCGCGTCAGTACTTGAAGGTTGGTTGAAGAGTCTGCAGGCGCAAGTGTCCAAGGATTGGATTGATTTTGCATCTCTGGAACAACGATTCGAGCTGGAGGATACGACCGCCGATGATGACGTGCAGACCAGTACTACTACTGAACTTGATGCCCTCGAGCCCAAGCTTGATCCATTGCCAGTCCAGGACGTGGACGACATTGTAGCCTATCCGTCTGCACTCTTGCGAGGCGAACGCGCCAAGAAGACGAGGTTGAGAGATCTTTTCAAACCGGCGGAAGCGACCATTTAGATTTGCGTCCTGCTGCTAGTCTTCTCGAGTTTGTGATCGATGTGCATACTGCGTGAGCGAGAGAAGGTTATATCTCCATTGATGCGTCAGATGCGCAATTCTTGTCGTCTGTTCGTTCAATTTGGTGGAGAAACACTAGGTTTAGTCAGTCAATATTTTGAGGAGTTTAGCTCCGCGTAACGAGGGCACCAGAGTGCTGGAATGCATCACATTTCTTTCATTCATTGTGCGTTAGGGAGATAGAGGCAAGTTGCTTTTATCAGCACTTACTGGCGAGCTGGCAGGATCGTGCCCTCGCAAGGTCCAAAGCCTATTCTGTATCCGTTGCCCTGGCAAAAGCCAGTGATGGCCACCGTGTCACCGTCCTGGAGGAACTTGCGCGTTTCTCCGCTGTCACCGAGGGCGATATCGCGGGATCCCTGCCAGCTCAGTTCGAGCATAGAGCCAAAACTGTCGTCCGTCTTGCCGCTGATAGTGCCGCTGCCCAACAGGTCACCAGGTTGCATGTTGCAGCCCGTCACAGTGTGGTGCACCAGCTGCTGCTTCATGTTCCAGTACATGTTGCGCAGGTTGCTGTGGATGATCGGGTAGAACTTGTCGCTGTTTTCGGGCTTGATCGAGACTTCCAGCTGGATGTCGTATGTGCCCTTGGCGTAGTTCGGGTCCGTGATGTACGGAAGCGGTGTAGGCTCCTGAACAGGGCCGAAACTCGGCTCCGTGCGGAACGGCTCAAGCGCAGCCAGCGGCACAACCCACGGGGAGATGGTCGTCGCAAAGTTCTTGGCGCCAAAGGGGCCAAGCGGCACGTATTCCCACTTCTGAACGTCACGAGCTGCGTATACAAACAAATCCGTGAGCTTTGGGCTTGCTAAAAGCCGCACGATTGCCGCTCAAAACCAACCACTCCAGTCGTTCATGAGCACGACGCCGAAGATGTGGTCCTCCGACTTGTCCATGGAGATCGGTTCGCCCAATTCGTTTCCGGGGCCAACGAAAAACGCCTGTCATACAGAATGCATGAGGACTTCATTCGCCAACAGTACGGTCAAGTATGAGTCTTACCGTTTCCAGCTCAATGTCGAGAACGCGAGACGGGCCATGGATTGATCCCTTGCTCGGGTCGGCCTTGTCAGCCTGCAGCTGGCCGGACGGACGACGGAAGCTTGTACCTGAGATCACGACCGAAGACGCGCGGCCGTGGTACCCGACAGGCAAGTGGAGCCTAAGCGATACAGCCATGAGGACGGTAAGTGGATCTGCTCAGGGTGTTGACGGTCAAAGACGCAGACGCCTTCGTACCAGTTAGGCTGAAGCGCATTTTCCTTGCCACGGAACATGATGCCGACGTTCGTAGCATGCTCACGCGACGAGTAAAAGTCCGTGTAGTCGCCGATCTTGGCCGGCAGGTGCATCATCACATTCGCAATGGGGATCAATGCCTTCTTGCGAAGCTGCTCGTTGTCGCGCAGCGTGGGAACGTTGGCATCCAGCAGATGCTGGATGGTGGCGCGCGCCGTGGCCCAGGCCTTCTTTCCCTGCGCCATGAAGCTGTTCAAGAAGTGCTGTTTCAACAGAGAGCGCGGTCAGCCACCAATCTCCGGTACGCCTACAGCAGCGGTCTTCGGCATGCGTTAATTACCTCATCAAAGCAGGCGGCATCGAATCCTTCAAAGTGGCCTTCGGCCGCGATCACAGTCAGGTCCAGAACCTGTACAATGCGGTTAAACTGTTTAGTCCACGGCCGCTAAGCACTGAACACGACGCCAGCAGCAGACGCACATATTCTCCGATGGCCACACCCACGCGGCGCTTGTCGTTCGTCTTGCTGGAGAACACGCCGTAGGGCAGGTTCTGGATGGGGAAGTCGCTCTCGGGCGACACGGGAATGAAACTGCTGGCGATGCTCATGGCTGCAGTCGTAGGGGGAATGCCTTTCTTTGTCTTTGCTAACTGCACATAATACAGAGAGACGAGCAGCATGGCCGCAACGTGAGTTGATCTGCTCCATGTCTGTACTCGGCAGCGGCTGCTGCTGGGGGGCCGCTTGTACCTCAGGCGACGGGTTTGCTTGTGTGGACGCGGATGTTGAAGCGCTTTGAAGTGGTGTGGCCCACGTAGGGATATCCACTGTTCTGCAACCCTTTTCGCTGCGACTGCTGCGGTCAGCTAAAGTCGATTTGGCCCAAGTCGACTTTATTTCTGCCTCTGTGCAATAGAAATGCGTTCGGTTAGTTCCATCTTAGTCACGACTAACAAGTTGCTGCGGCTGTCGCACCTTGCGGCGACCAACCGAGCTGATTGGAAGATCGAGGTCGTTAGGTTCGCACCTACTTATGTGTTGTATCAATATACCGGAAATCGGTATCTTGACCGGTTTATTGTGTACCGGTAATATCTAAACGGTACCAGTACCGGTACAAGTTCTTCAATATTAGATTTACCAGGAAGAAGCAAGAAACGTTGCATCCTGCCCAGCGCCTGTTCACCTGAGTACCACCGTTGAAATTGTTGGCTGCGCTTTCAGTGAAACGATACACTGCTCGAACGCAATGCAAGCTTCCACCATCGAGCTGCGTTTCTAGTTGCACGAGTCCCTTGCGTTCTCGTCGCTTGTCTCCAAGCAATTGCAAACACTGCAGGGCGCACATCTACCAACTCAATACAAGACCTGATTCATCGAGCGTCCACTGTACGCCGTATCGCTCCAATGCTCCTCCCGACAGCACGTTGCAAGATCCATAGGTACCCTTTAGAAACAGAACACCACGAAGCCTTTGGGGGCGAATGAGTGGTCGTCCGTCCCTCCCCAGTTTGGCAGCTCATCGTGGGAGTGTATCCAAATGCTGAAAATCTGGATGCGCAGAAAATGGTCGAGATGGACTCGCGGAGCTACTTTACCGTTTTATCACACAGCCAAGCGGAGATCAAGGCCGACGTGATCTGGCGTCGGTGCAGTTGGGTGCGAAGGAGTTTGGCCAAAAATTGTGAGAAAACTCGCAGTAAAGATCCTAATTACAGAATAATTACAGTATAATAGTGGGGGCTTTCCTGGGCGTACAGTACGGAGATGCTGAGTCGCTGCAGCAGTCCTTGGGTTCTATGAGTGTGTACACACTATTGTGGCCAGTGTGTTGCTTCAAGGACCCGCATGAGAGCTTTGGAATGGAGCCAGTCGACCCTCCGCCTTTATGCCGACTTCTACGTGTCGGTTAACCACCTTCTTGCCGGTCCATTCAAACAGGGCGGACCAGTTAAAACTCCTTGAAGCGTGAATGCCTTACCTGCCTCCGTTTACAAGCGTGTTAACGCATCTCCCTCCCTCCTGCAAAAGCTGTCTCAAGTGCGGCGCAGCAAACCAGCGCAGGATCATGTCATGGTCGTAATAACGCGACAAACCGGTTATTAGTCATCCCCTTCTTGCTTGCCGTAGGGCAGCTGAGTGCTGACCATGGAGAGGAGGAGGATCGGCCTTCCTGCGTTCTGATTGGTCCGCTAGCGTTGAAAAGCCTGATTTTTTTTGTTCCGTGCACAGTCTATGTGCGGATCTGGGTGTGAAGGACCTCGGCCGCCAGCGCAGGCGACCGCGATCTAGCGGGTCAGTGGCCCCCAGTTGCGCTCGTGCCACGCACGAATTACTTGATCGACCGACAGCGGAGTTGCCGTTGAAGCGGTCGGAAGCATGGGGGTGGGCGCGTCGAACGAAGTGCCGGATGTCAAGGCGCCTCAGGAGCCCAATAACGAGCATGTGGAGCAGGTGAGCGACGACTCGAGCTCCAGCCTAGTGCACGTGCGCTTCAAGTCGAGCGACTCGGACGCGTCGCTGGCGGACCAAGAGGACGAGGATGTCGAGCCTGAGAATGAGCCCGCGGGCACGCAGGCTACCAAGGTCTCGAGCACGACCGAGGGAGACGTGACGACCGAGGTCAAGACCACCACGACCGTGACCTACGAGGTCGATGAGGATGGCTGCGATATCAAGGTGCGCACCATCAAGACCGTGACCCGCGTGATCGACCACAAGGAGCGGTCCGTGAGCCAGAAGGTGGACACCCAGCGCCATGAGAAAAAGCTGGCAACACGAGTGAACACCGACGCGAGTGCCGCAAGCGGCAGTGCAGTGAGTATGACGGAGAGCGCCAGCGCCTCTGTCTTCGATGTGACGAAGACGACGACGACGACGACGACTAGTGAAGAAGACAATGTGATTTTTGAACAAGAAGAGGAGTGCGACACCACGGAGCAAGCCGACTCCGAGTCGCAGCAGTCCGGAAACGTGACCGTGAATGTGACCAAGACGGTCGACGGAGACGTGACGACCGAAGTGACGACGACAACGACCGTGACGTCTGAGCTGGCCGAGGATGGCAGCGA
>JAADVF010000969.1:0-10744 GCA_023334555.1 Elongisporangium undulatum | reverse complement strand
TCTTGCAAATGGAAATTGTTCGTCGTCTGTCGTTCAATCTCCATCGCAATGCGCTCTGCTTCTCGTGACAGGTCGTTCGGGATCTTGGTCTTGTCCAGCTTTGTAGTGTAAAGATTCTCGTCAAACGAAGACACGACGCCAAAAAGCTTCTCGTTCGCATCGAATTGATTCCATCCCGCCTGCATCAAGGACGGCAACCGATGAGTTTGTGGTTGAGTACGTCTCTTTCCAACGCTTCCAACCACATACCTTGCCAGCCGAACGACGGCGTGGGTCTTCCAGGTCTCCAGAATCAAGTTGCGGGTCGAGCCAGGAGGAAGCAGCCTGCAATTCACGTCCGAACAAGTGCTCCGGCTGGCGTCCACTGATCTCCGTATCGGTACGAATGGATCCAGAGGCAGCAGCGACGGGAAGTCCGGCACCAAACGACGAGTCGTTGTAGTTCACGACGCCATCCGCCGCCATGTGCGCCACCTGCAGTCGCTTGAAGATCACGGTGCTTCCACTCTCAAAGGGTTCTTCACCTTCGCTCTGCCACATTACGCAACACAGTCAGAGTCACTCAACTTGGCGCTTGAGATTGGTGCTCGATCGCGCTTCTCTACCTTGCGCTGCGTGTTCTTCAGTACAATAGAAAAGTCATCGGGATCGATGCAGTCCAGGATGCCGACATAACGCGATGCGTCGACAAGCTGCACGTCCACCATTTTCCCCTGTGAAACAAAATCATCACTAGTGTCAGCCCCGAATTGCGATCCGAGGAGCAGCGCACCGCATGAACGTACCACCAGGAAGCGGAACGCAAACAACGCGCGGTGTCGGAGCAATCGCTGATGCGCCTCTATGGAGTCACAAACCAAATAAGAGTCTTTATGAGCCAACGCAATCCAACCGTCCTCATTGAACAGCGCCCACCAACCGCTCAATCCGCCGGTCGACGACGGAGCCGCCGCCGCTGGCTGCGGAGCGAATCCAGGCGGTGCCGATGCAGCCGCTTCTCCTCCAGCAGCAGTCGCACCAGACTTGCTCTGTCCATTGCTGGCCTTGCCCTTTTCCAGTGTCCTATGATATCCGTCATGTTAAAACCTGCATCTTCAAGGCGTAAAGTATCCTCTCCATCCGCCACGGACTCACTTCTTCTTCTTGCCGCTAACACCGGCGCTGTTGCTCTTGGCGCCGCCGCCGCTGCTGTTCTTGCGAGGGACGCCGCTGCCGTTCCCGGCGGACGCAGCGGGGGCCATGGAGGACGAGGACGAGGAGGATGGCGCGCGGCCGGCTTGCATTTAGCGCCTGGGGGGTCCCTCTGCTGCCAAAAAATGCTTTCGCGCTTGGCAGCACCGAGCCACTCTTATTGCGCAACCGCATCCCCCGTGAAGCAGCAACAACGCAGCAATGAGTACAGCAGAACGCCAGAACAGAAGCCATCATTTGTACCGCTTTTGACGGTACATTTTGCCGATTAGCAGGCCGGTCAAGATGGCAAGTCAGGGCAGGGCATTCATGGCGGGACGTGGGGGCGGACGCTCGGCTGTGGACTCGTTCCTACGCAACTTTGAGAGCCGAGGCAAGCTGCCGCTGGAGAGCAAGCAGGAGATCCTGGAGGTCGCGCTGTGCTATGGCATCTTCTGTCTCGCGCAGAACTTCTCGCTCAAGGGCATGACCGTCGAGGAGCTCCGCAGTGTCACGAGTAAGTGCAGGCTCTGGCGCTGACGTCGGGTCTTGTGCCGGTGATTGAGAGGCTCCTGCGTTTCAGAGTATGACCAAGTGAAGCGTCGTGACTACTACGTGCGGAACGCAGCGAAAAGTCGCGTGCTGGTGCAGCGTGGAGAGCCGCCAGCGCATCTCAAGCCGCCGCATACGTGGCGCGATGGAGATGAGTACCGAGGAATGCAACCGCCAGCTCCTGCTGCGATCACTTGGAGGGATCAGGCACAGCAAGAGTCCGGGGATTTTACTATTGATTCCGCGCCTGCAAAGCGTACGTACGTTGGGTGCACATGTATCTCCATGGCAGAGGTGCTAACTCGCTCGTGTCCTTTTGCAGCCTTCGACGAGATTGATTACCTGAACGAGCTGCTTGGCAAGCACTTCGTGGACGTGGCATGGAAAACCTACGCGGGGATTCCGCAAGTGACAACCAAGGAAAAGCTGCAAGAGCTCTATGAACGAGTCGATCAGCGCAAGAACCGCATGCAGTTCCCTCAAGTCGCGATGCCTGTGGCTTCGTTTGTGCAATTCCTGCAGAGCTATGTCGTGTCGAGTGTCAGTCAAAACCAACACGGAATCGATATTACGGATGGCAGGCATGCGTTGATGGATTTACTGGACCAGAACAGCGAATTGGCCAGGACAAATCGTACCGTTCCTCCTGCCGCTGCTCGGCCATTCGAGCGCGGACGGTCCATGAGCGCCGATCGAGGTGACAAAGAAGACAGCAAGATTGATGCAGCACGTGGCTTATCAGCGACCGCGCGTTTGAAGCGGACAAGGAGCTACTGTCCTCCGAAGCAATCGCAACTTCCGCCGAGGTCACTCGAGCATGTCCAGTCCAAGATCCAGCCGGAGCTTCAGGCGCGCCGCGACAAGATTCTGCGCGTGAAAAAGAACCAGACACAGCTGATGAAAGAGCAAATCGCGCGTGCTCGGCTAGCAGAATATGAGGCCAAGAAGGATGCAGAAGTGAACTTTACGTATGCGAGAAAGATGCCGCTGGATGAAATCACCTCAGGTACACACCTGTTTCAATCACTAGAACATGAACTTTCGCGGGTACTGATTGAGTTACGTAGGTGCTGCCGCGCTAGAGATCGTAGATGATTTTATCAAAAGCCCCATGATGGATACGTTTGGTGCGGGTGATTACAGCGGCGACAAGAAGAGTCTCCATCGCCCAACGCAGTAAGAGCCATTCTTTCAATGCTCCGATATCGCAAGCTTGGCTAATCTGTTATGATATAGATGGAAAGATCAGTTGCAAGAAGAATTGTACGGGACTGCTGCTCTGAGTGATTCATTTCTAGGCTCAAAAGCTCCTCCGGCCAAGAAGAAACCCACGAAAACTCCATCATCAAGTCGCGGTATTTAGTGCACAGTACTCTTTGAGGTAGCCTTTTCACGCTCATGCTTCACGAAATTGAATGCCTAGGATACAACGGCTGGCTGGGCGATTTTGGTCCATCGCACACAAAAACTGTGCAGCCAGAGTGGGCAACTAGCGAGGACGAAGATGCAGATGAGAAGGACGAGCCCAAGAACACGCGAAAGAGTATGTCCCCCTGCACTAGTATAATCTGTTTTCAGGACGAATGAGTACTCACTGAAATGCTTCAGGCAAGCCATTCGAATGGACTTTTGACCTGTAAGTAGGATATATATTATCCTGGCGCTGCGTGTGAATGTTGACATTGGCATCATGCGTAGACCTCGCGCGGAAACCGATCCTCGGTACAAAGAAAACAAGGAAAACAGACATTTTACGAAAAACGCGCCTCCTGCTGAAGACGACGATTCGTTTTCGATGTATTCCGGTAGCGACGCATTCAGCGACACCACCGATCCGAATTTCCGGTGGCTGAGGCACGCCGTATAGAGCTTTATATGTGATAGTTTTGGTGGCGTGGAGAGCATACAGATCAACGAAAGCATTCCGCTTTTTCTTCAATTCGTGCCATTAAATTATGCATCCACTACCTAACATGGCATCTATGGTGCCGTCGTCAGAAACACGTGCAAAGCAATCGCCACGTTCACGGTCGTATACACAAGATAGTAGACCAGAAGCACTTGGCCGTACCAGGGAGGACAGCGAAATCGGTGGCGTTGGAAAACGATAAACGAAGTGCAAAGCGACGTGAACAAAAACCCAAGCGAGATCCAGGCGTGCACGTCCATCGATAACATGAAATCGTTCCCACGGACAAAAGCGTAGGCCATTGGCACACCGAGGCCCACCAGGATATTGAATACCGGGCCGCCATAACACCCTCCAATGGCCATTTGCGGAAATCCAGCTCGCGCGACTGACACATTCGTGATCAGATCTCCAATTGAGTTGCCCCAAGAGAGAACCGTTAAACCGAGAAGACTATTGCTTGCGTGAGTGATATAGCCGACTGCGATCAGCAAAGCCATGAGCTCCGAGGCGACAGCGTAGATCCAGCACACGCACGATGCAAACGACAGCAGCAGAAAGAAGAACGAATAGAGAAACGACGTCGGAGGGTGCGATCTATGGGTCGTGAAGGACACCATGACCCCCAAAATGGCTCCATAAATCAAGGAAATGAGCCAAAATGGAACAAGCTTTCCTTCGATACTCACGGTGTCTTGTGCGTAGCCACTCGTGAACAAAAACAGTAGAGGCACTGTGATCGGCGAGACGGAAGCTATCGACCTGGACCAAGCTTCATCATCCAATAATGGAATGGTCAAGTCACGCACCACAGCCATGAGCACTTGCGGAACAAAAACGATCTTTTGCAGAATGCTCTCACTCTGACCAAACTGCTGCGCAAGACGTCGCTTCAAACCCCAGCGCCAGCGAAGATGACCCCAGTATGCGCCTTGTAAAATGCTCCCGCCATTCGAGAAATCCATGAGCTCGCTCGCTTCATCAAAAGCCGGATCGTCACCGCGGGCCAATCGCTCTTCTTCCGATATCAATGGCGACGATAGCGATGCGCCCAGGTCCTCGAAATGGTCTTCGAACACGTTGTTTGTGAACATTGCCGCAGGTTTGGGCTTTGGTGAGCCCAATTCGTAGCTCCCAGCTTTCCCAGTGGCTGCTTCAGCATCTTGTCTTGAGATGAACGAATATGGCTTGGCACTCGTCACGGGCTTTGCTCGCTCTGTCACACGGGGAGAGAGCGCATGCCAGAAGGCAGACATCACGCCTGAAGCTAGCGGTAAGGAACTGGTGTTGCTGATCACCCCCGCTGGTGCGTTGACGCGGTTGGTGCGATACCGATGGACGCACTCGGGCAAGATCACAGTGCTCACGTACAATGCATACAGCGCCAGGAACAACAGCGCAGAGACATCCTCATGATGGTGAACTGCGAGCACAATGAGCAGTGCGAGTGACGCTACAAGCGCGCAAACATCACGAGAGAATGGCCATCGCTGTACTGTCACGGGACTCGAGATCGCGACGCAGCCCACGACGACAGTCGAGACAAACATGGCGCCGCCCAGGAGCTCGTTGATACCGGTCTCGCCCACGCCGGAGGAATACGCTGCAATGGAGGAGAATACGTCCGGCGCTCCATTCCCAAACGCCAAGAAGGTCACGCCCGCCATATCATACGGGATCTTGAGCTGCAATGGACGAACGGTTAATAGAGTCCGGACAGCATGGAGCCAGGTGAGAAATCAATACCTTTTCACTGATGCTGGCAAGCGTCGGAGAAAAGTATCCATCCGCAGTGCTTCCGACTAGTATGAGAGAGAGACACACACAGCATTGGCCTTTTCCATGGACTAAACCGGATGGCGAGGCTGGTACGTACGGAAGATGAACAGCACGCTGAGCCATAGGAAGAGCAGCAGGAAAGACAGCGCCGGGACGTCCGCAAGAACGCAGTAGTGCAGATACAGATAGTCGATCTGCAGCGGCCCTAGAGTCGCATTGGCCGCGAACGGATCGCCGCCGTGGCAGTCCAGCATGACCGGCTCCATCGTGCTTCTCAGACTGGAGGAATCCACCTTGAAGGGTGTGCTTAACGCATGTACCTTTCAAACAATAACCTGCTACATAACAATTTGCAGTTACTGGTTCCACCTCTGGTCTGATTCGACACATCGGATGCAATGGCGTGCACCGCAATCGACCGACGTGGGGCTGTGCTCACGCGCGGCGTTCTCATCACGGTGCACGATCTGTACGGCGGCCCGTGGCTGATGAAGCCCATGGAGAGCTACCTGCACTCGTACCGGAACTTCCAAGTACAGCCGTTCCGCTTCCGCCCGCGCCATCAGGTAATATGTCTGTACATGGATACGCACGACACGGGCGATGACCACTGGCTCACACGGTTTCACTGCGCCCAGGACCTGGCGGCATCTGGCAAGGGTGAGAGCCGTACTATGTGATATGCTGCTAGCGTCAGTGTTCTGTGTGTGCTGACTCAAGCGTGCATTGGTGCAGAACTGAGTGAGCTGCTCAAGTCGCAAAAGCCGCATACTTCAGACGATGCCGTCCACTTCGTCACGCACGGATACGGCGCGTTGGTTCTTCGAGTACGTTTGCATGGTTCCGACTGTTGGCCAATGCGACAGCATCGCTCTGCCCTCAATGCTTACACGCTCGATGGCTTCCCATTCGTAGGAAGCCTTCCGGCATATCGATTGGAACTATACCAAGTCCAAGGTGGTGATGATCGCGCCTCCGAATCGAGGGTACTCGCATACAAATCGTCAATTTAGCATGACCGTCTACGCGCTTATCCTGACATGCTTTCTTCTGCCCGCAGGATCCGATACTATCGCTCGATGAAGAAGCACGTCGGGGTCGCTGGCTATGGAGGCATCGCTGCGGAAGAATTGGCGAAATGGACAGCAGAAGACATCGACCAGCGCCTGGGCAAGTTGCCTCGACGATGCTACCCTCTAGTACTCTCGGGCTCGCTGTGCTTGAACCCATTCAACCAGGGTAATTACCCCAACGACGGGCTTGTCATGGTGGAAGAAACCACGCTGCCTGGGGAATTCCGCCACGAGGTACGTTCGTACTCTGCTAGCTGGCGATCTGCTATGCTGGTGCTGACAATATCGCTCTGCATGCCTCTTTCAGGTCGTGGCTGCGACACATTACACGATGCCTGTGCATCCAGCAATTGTCCACCGCATCCAGTCATTTCTCGAGGCCTGAGTTCCAACGACGAAGAGAACGAAGCCAAGCACAATCAATTTGTTTAAGATCAAAGATTATTTAAGCAGCTTCCTAGTTGAAAGCTCCACCAAATACAACACACTCGTGGAACTCCAGCTTTGCATGTTGCAATGTCAACGTACACATGACAATAAGAGACGAAGTGCTAACATTTCTGTATTGTAGTTGCAATTCGAATTGGGTCGGGCTGAAGCTCAGGAGCTATCAACAAGTCCGGGCAATCCTAGGAGAGAAAGAGAGAGAGAGAGTGGGCTCTTGCGGATCGACTGTCTACTCCAGCGCGTCTTCCGGCACGTCTTCGCCGCCTTCCTCTTCCTCGTTGTAAATATTTTCAGCCATCTGCCAGATCTGCAACACGTTGTCTTCGGCGACCGAGGCCACGACCCACGGATCGTTCGGGTTCCACGAGAAGTCCGAGATCTTGGAAGTATGGCCGCCGTGAATGAACTGCGTACGTGGGCAGTTTAATGGTTAGAGCGCAAAGTAGATACATTTGAATGAGACATCAAACGCACCAGAAGCTCCGGCGGTCCGTCTTCAGCATCTTCGGGCGATTGCTCGTCGCCAATCTAAAGGGACCCGAGTCAGTACCAGTGCCCAGACAATCACTGATAGCGGTCAACAAACCTTGCTGAGATCCCAAACGTGCATGCGTCGGTCCGCAGAGCAGGAGCCCAGGATCGTCTCGTTGTGCGGCGACCACTGGATCTGGTAGACTTCGTCGTTGTGGCCTTCGAACGAGTGCAGCTTGGCCTTCATGTTACGCATATCCCACAGGTTCACAACCTGATAAACACAGATAACCGTCAGCCATGCATGTACACAGCAGTAATCCTGGCTTTTGGTTCACGCCAGTCATACCTTATCGGCAGAACCCGTGGCGACAAGGTATTCGCTGAATGGGCTGAACGCTAGGCAATTCACTTCAGCTGCGTGTGCGTACACGGTGGTCGCAGGCTGATCATAGCTGCCGCTTCGCATATCCCAGCTATTCACAACGTGCACATGGTCAACCATAGATCCAAGCACCCAACACGGCAGATGTCACGTACAGCAGAAGCTTCTTGTCGTCGCCTACAGAGCCGAAGATCTTGGGGTGGTGCATGTGCCACGAGACGTCTTCGATCACGTCGCTGTGGCCAGAGTACTTGTGCAGCGGCTCGACCGTTTTGCCGGCCTCGCGGATGTCCCACTCGCAGATCACAGCGTCGTCCGATCCACTAATGAGGTGGAACGCCTCATGCGGGTCCCAGCACAGGCCGTAGCCTTCCTTCGTGTGGCCCTTGAGACGGAAGTCCGGCTCCGAGCTCGCGCCTTCCTCGGGCTGCGACGGGCGCTTCGAGATGTCGAACACGTGGACCTCGCTGTGGACGGTCTTGGTGGCGACAATGAACTCGTTGGATGGCATGTAGCGAGCGCGGTTCACTTCGCCATCGTGGTTGACGCGGATCTTGATCTCGACCTTGCCAGACACCCCGCCAAAGCCGCCCAGCTCTGACAGATCACGACCCGACGGTTAGCCGCCACTGATACCAGCCATCCTTGCAGAGCACGAGCAGGATCGGACTTACCTTGCGACTCGTCGTCGTACTTGCGCGCATCGATTTCCGTGTCCTCGAGCGGCAGACGCACCTCAGCCACCATCAAGTGGTTCTGCTCGGCGCCCGACGTGTGCGTGCCCAACAGCAGCTTGTGGACAGAGTAGTCGTCACCGGCAGAGCTACAGACGACAAAAGTTCAATGAGCACCACTCCATCACGCACACGCACCAGCCATAGCAGCAGAGTCACTCACGTGTGGCAGCTGGGAAGCCATTGGACCGACAGCGACGGCCATTCCAGCGCGTGGGTCATGACCAGGTCGTACAGGAACGGGGTGTTCTTCTTCCAGATCTTGTACTCCTCGTGTACCAGCTTCTCATTGGCAGCCGCAACGTTGGCAGCCGAGAGAGACGGCTGGGCGCTGGCGGCGGCGCCGTCGGTGGCTTCGGAGCTGCTGGCCATGGCTTCGACTTGGGTGATCTGCTTTTGGCTTGGATTGGGTTTGGCGCCCAAACCACAGGAGGCGCGCCAGAGCCGGAATGATGGTCCTAGTAATTACGAGTAGGGCTAATTTTAGAGCCGCCTTTTTTTTTAGATGACTGCGATTTAGCCCCCCGCACAACCTCTATTAATACCGGTACGAGTACCGGTACTCGGGGTTAGTGCCATGCGGCTGGGGAGCGATCCTAAAAGCAGCAGAAGATCGAGAAAAGAGGAGTCAGGACGACGCTGAGGGCGACCACTTCTAGAATAGACGCGAAAGCGAATCGTAAGTGTCTAATACACGGCGGTTTGACTGTAGTTTGCGTGAGTTTGTGGTCATACCCCTGGGGTGCCGTCGTGATCACCGCGAGAGGAAGGACGGCACTATCTGGTACGGACCGATGCCAAGCGTAGAGAAGCACTGAGCGACCTTGACGAGAAGAAGAGCGAACAAGAAGCGGACACAGTCCGGCGGTACATGAAGCAACACGACAGGACGCACACGATTCGTCGAGCGACACCGAGTCGTCAGACGGCCAGTGTGAGTCTCTTGGCTCGAACCAGGCGACCGGCGGCTCAAGCGGAGCGGCACGCGACTCTGGCGGCACTGGCATAGAAGGCGGCTCGACGGGAGCTCGCGACGGGTTTGGCGTGAATAAAACAACCGACGCGAGAGAATCCAGTGGCTCAACGAGCGCGGCCGAAGTAGGAAGAAACACGACAGATGGCGCCTCAAGACGAAGAACGGACTCCACGATCAGAGTGTCTAAGCCGAGCAAAGAAGGACGGATCTTTGTGGAGTCCCTACGTTCCTCGGGTATGACGGTCAGTGAGATATATCAGATGCTGGAAAGTGTACGGACTGCGGCGGGCGGCGGCGCATTCAACTGGCTGAGCTTGGCCCGCATCTATACGTTTCACTCAAACAACGCTATGTCAGTGCCCACATCAGGAACCGAAGGACCAAGCCAATCAACAAGACTTACGTGGTGGAATGACGGCCACCACGAGCCGACAAGATCCATGACGAAAAGCGAGTGGCCAACAGCACCGCGATCTGCTAAGAAGAGAAGACAAGGGTGATCGGCCAGCGGAAGACCGCCGCCATGAACCATTACGGGAAAATGAACGACGCGAGCTACCAACATGTGAAGGACGATGGGAGCGGCCCGTGGAGGACCACCGCCGCGAACTTCTGGAACGGACGACTGAGACGAACGACAGGCCTGCAGACGCTCGCTGCTGGAGCTTAAACCCGAAAACATCTGGATGCGGGACTCGATCAGGACGCGACAGAAGTGACGATGGCTGGATGGTTCCTCCATTTAGACGTCATGATCGATACGAGTGAACCCCTTAAGGGGCGCAAGTGAGACACAAGGCTGTATGGGCTTGTTGTTGGACTGTTGGACGGGAGGACCATGGAGTGGCACCTGCATACGTACCGATTTACTCCTGAGCATGAGAGAACCTACGGGTACCTAAAGAAAGTATGGTTACGACAGTACGAGGTCAGCTGTTCAATTGCAGGAAGGCATCAACCGAAACCTAACTACAATTCTCTGGAGCATTGCGTCAGATTGGAATTGGCGCAGAGCTCGATGAGTACATTTACGTAGCGGCGTTCACCAACGGCCTGGACGACAATGCAAGCTCTTTGATGCGTACCCTGCACCCGAGGACGCTAGACGATGCGGTGGATGAAAGCACGGAGCACCAGAGAAACAATGGAGTGTATGTGCCGATATATCGCCACAGTAACACGAGCGGACGCGGGCAGGCCAGGAGAATAGCGCCATGCGTAGTGCCGGTGTTGGTGAGTAATTGTGAT
>JAADVF010000968.1:0-10758 GCA_023334555.1 Elongisporangium undulatum | reverse complement strand
TCTTGTCTACTCTGGTCTAGCACGCTCTGCAGCTCCAGCACGAAAGCACTCGCGAGGGTCCCGAGCATGGCCGCCGCAGGCTCTGGCATCTGCAGGTCCGTCTCCATGGCCTGGAGCTGGCTGCTCTGGCCGCTGCACACGGTTAGCAGATCGTCCAGCGTCACGATCCGCAGATCGTCGTAAAGCACGCGCACGGCTGGAGATGCACGCGCCATAGCCAGCTGCCAGAGCGTCGTGGGGCGGTGAGTGCACCTGTGCGCATGGTCCAGAGGCGCCAACGCCTGGAAATACGCGTTAAGCACCAGGAAATCGCACTTCTCATCGCTCGCGACCCATTGGGGACGACTGCGAAGCTCGCGCTCGGGCTTTCTGTTGACGATCACGTGGCTAGGCGCGCTGGACGTGGACTTTGCGTAGTGCTCGTGGCCACAGCAGGCGCAGACCCTCTCGACTGGGACGGTGGGAACTCTCAGCATGAGGCAGTTCTCGCAAAGATCGCTCAGTGGAGAGTGGAACGACGCAAACGCGTCAGCGCTCGGACTGCCCTCCCGCAATGCCAGGATCTGCTGGTGCTGCTGCTCGTCTTCGTCGCGTTGACGCAGCAGACGGATCGCTCGCAGACGCTTGACTGCCGAGTCCACCGTGGCAGCAATGCGGTTGGCCGAGAAGAGAAGCGCGAGGTAGCTGCGCACGACCAGCCGCAGCTGTTGCTGGATACGGATCTGCACGATTTGCCACTGGACGCGATGCTGTAGCGCATACCATCTTGACAGCGGCTCGAGAAACTCCAGCGTCCTGCATGTGAACGGCTCCTCCAGGTCCAGATGTTGCCCGTCGGCCGTTGTCTTCTCTCGCTCAGACAGCCATCGTGTGAGCAGCTCCAGAGGAAGCTCCTCCAGCGGCATTTGATAGCGTTTAGCTAGTCGCAGCCAATGCGAATCCGGTGCCCGCCACGACAGCACGTCCTGCTTCATTTGCTGGTAAAAGATCTCGAACGACCGCATCTTGACCTTGGATGAGTCATTATGGCACTGCTGCTGCTCCCGGTGACTCTGCTGTCGCGCTGAACGAACGTGGTGCAGTACCATGGAGTCCACAGTCGGCATGAGTTGCTGGATGAGCTTCCTCCGCTGCTCCATCGTGCGTACGAGGAACCGACGCAGTCGATTCACTTGCGTGCTCTCCCATCGCTCGAGACCAGCAGCCAGTCGTTCCTGGATCAACTGCTGTCTTCGCCGTTCCTGATCCACAGCCGAGCACCAGCAGCTCATAACCTTCAGGAGCATCAAGCGGCGACGCGCGACTGCAAACCGAGAAGCACGCTGCTTGGCTCGAAACCAAGACACCCGAGCATGGGCTACTTGCCGCCGCTGGTTGGCCTGGAAAAGTCGTGTGATCTTTATGGAGGCTCGCTGTCTGCGGAGGCGAACCATGACCCTCTTGGCTTGCACGATGCGGAACAGCCCGGTGATCGTGATAGCACAGCGAGCCACAAGAGCGTCTCTGCGAGCTCGTAGCGCCGCGTTCAGTCGAGCATAGCACTCTTCCTCTGATTTGACAAGACTGTGGAGAGGCTGAGTCAGTCCTTCAAAAACCGTTTACGAGCGGAATAGTCTCCATGCAACTTACTTCATCCGCTTCCGCCGACGCTGTCGAGCCACGTTGCGCCGGCGCTTTCGTGATTGATACGTGCGGTATCTAGTACGATAGCAAAGGGCATCAGCATTCCACAACGGCTCTGTTGCTACGAGGCACGTGCAGCACTCACTTGGTTTGAACCATGGACGCGGCCTCGTGCAGCACTGGTGCATCAAGCTGCAGTTCTTGGATCTTGATCTGCAGTTGCTCGCCAAAGGAGACAAGTCTCGCCACGTCCGCTTGCTGGTGCTCCAGCAGGAGAGGCGCCTGCATGCGGACAGTGCTACCGTCCACCATCGTGGCGTCCAGAACTACTACTCTCGCGGTCCCAGCTCCACCAGCTATCGCCTCTTGGGTTGTCTTCAGCTGCATCTTCACTTCATGCAGCTGCTGTGTTTGCTGAGCCAAGTCCTCTTGCAAATGGCGCAACTGCAGCAGATACTCTTGTCCTTCAAGGCGGAGCTGCTGCGCTTTGGTCATTCGGGCGCTCGCGTCGGCCGTTCCAGGTCTGTTGGAATACATTTGAGATCGCCTTCGGAGCCTGCAAAGAAGCCGTGAGACATCAAGCTTGTAGCCTGGGCGGCATCATGTGCGCCAACGTACATCTCCTTGCGCACGCGAAAGCCTCTGAAGACGCGCTGGACCAGCAGCACGTAATTCTGGATGCGCGGTCTCGCTGCTCGCACATGCAAGGCGTCAGCCGTCTCGATGGTTGCCTAACGTTATGCACATGCAACCGCGCTCACTTCTTGCCGCTCTCCATCTGGCTTCCATGCGCAGCTTTGCCAGCTCGGCCTTCCTGATGCGGTGCCTGCACGTGGCAAAGAGTGAGCCTTTGGGCTGCCATGGATGATTGGCACTCGAGCAGCCACTCACACTCGCCAACATCGCTGAATGATCTGAGCGCGTTGCGTCTGAAATCGCCTACAGTGATCAACCACACGCTGAGCATGAAGACTATGATACCACGTGGGAACGACTGCAGTGCGCACCAGACGGATCGCGTGCGTGGAGACTTGGCTGGCTTAATCGGCTGCTGCGGGGGCTTCCGGTCCACCACCTGCTGGAGCAATTGTTGGCGCAGAGACTGAGACAGAACCTCGCTGCGCATGCACGAGACCAGGCGTCTGCATCGCTGCAGATCGTCCAGCAGCAGAGGCACCGGCCGGCTGCCCATGCTCATGGCATGTTCATGCGCCCCAAAAATACCCAAGTCCCGATAGCTTTGACCCTACTTTAGTGTTGTGTGCCACACTAACGAGCTGAATAGTCGGGCGCCGAAAGTGGGATCTGGGCCGGTCCTCTGCCACGATGGGACGTATACATTCTTCCCCGATCATTAATTATCAAAGGTCAATCACATAGGATAACAGCACATCTCAGCCGTTTACATCGTACGCAGTCTGCGTGATATATAAAGTATCGCAGGATGGATGCGTGTCAAACAGAGGCCGTCGGTCGCCTGGGGGGGGAGATTTGGGAGAGAACTCCTCACTCGGAAGAAGCCGCTTCGGGCTCACTCCACTTCCAACACACGGCACCACATCAAGATGGTCCTGATCCACGAGTTCCGCGTGCCGCTGCACATGACGGTGGACGAGTTCCAGATCGCGCAGCTCTACATGGTGGTGGACGCCAGTGAGAAGATGACGGGCGACGGCGAGGGCGTGGAGATCCTCAAGAACGAGCCCTACGACAACACGGACGGCCATGTGAGTCTCGCGGATGATGCGTCGCTGCTGCGGTAGTGACCCATGCGGGTGACTAACGGCGCTTGCTGGCGTGACAACTACAGATGGGCGTATCCAGCATCTCGGGCTGGAAGGTGCCGCAGAACAAGGGGCAGTACACGCTCAAGCACTACTACTGCAAGTCCAAGATCCCGGGCTTCGTGTCGGCCTTGTACGTTCTCGGGCCTGTGTGACTGATTGGCGTGCGGCGCCTGATAGCTCACGTCCGTTGTCCTGCAGCTGCCCGGAAGACAGCATGGTTCTGGTCGAAGAGGCCTGGAACGCGTACCCGCACTGCGTGACCGTCATCACGAACGGCTACTTGGCCAAGCACAAGTTCTACATCTCGATCGAGTCGCTCCACCTGGCAGACAAGGGCGATACGGAGAACGCGCTCAAGATGTCCAACAACGAGCTCTCGCAGCGCAAGGTTGAGCGGTAAGTGAACCAGCGGCGGCCTTTCCTCCTTGCTGGTGCTGCGTGCAGGCTGCTCACACACACTCTCGTCCGCTCTCTCTAGCCTCGACATCGCGCAGAAGCTGCCGAAGCAGACGCTGACGGACGACTCGGACCCTTCCACTGTAAGCTCTCGCTGCATGGCGGCATCGCGCCTTTTTGTCTGCTGACAGCTCGCTCTGCCTATTGATCTGCAGTACAAATCGGTCAAGACGTCGCGCGGGCCGCTGCAGCCTGGCTGGGAGGCCAAGGTGGACCCGGTCATGACGTGCTACAAGGCTGTGCGCATCAACTTTGACTATTGGGGCGTGCAGGGCAAGGCAGAGAAGACGATCCGCGACCAGCAGCGCCAGCTCTTCCACTCCACGCTGCGGCAGGCACAGTGCCTCACGGACGACTGGTACGGCCTCACGATGGAGGACATCCGTCGCCTGGAGCAGCAGGTGGTAGCCAAGCTCGAGGCCAAACGACTAACGTCCACGAGCAACCAGCAGTAGACGACGCATCATGGATCAGGTCGGATCTCGCCTCTCGTAAAATACCCTCAAGATTTGCCGAAACAACCCAATCTACCCATTGTCCTTAAGACGTAAATAGAGAAGATCAGGTTTTGCGTATTTGCTCAAAGTACCCATGCAAATGTGTCCGTTATAAGAAAAAGAAAGGGAGGAAAAGTGCGCAACTGAAAAGGCGCCATGGACAATCACTCTGGCTCAAATGGACGCACGATGCACGCAGCCGACACTGTCGGCCATGGGCGCCGGCGCCTCGGAGAGCGACCGCAGGGCCTCATGCAGTGCCGCGGGGCTGGACAAGACCCCGCTCACGTTCCTGGGTGCGCGGCCGCGCGCGCATGAGCCCACGGCCGCCAACAGCAAGTACTACAACCCCGTCGTGATGTCCTTCATCCGCGACGACTGGGTCAAGCAGCAGCTGCGGCTGCGCCAGAACGCGTACACCGTGCTGCGCAAGACACGCATCGCCACAGGCACATGGAACGTCAACGCCAAGAAGCCGCTCGCGCCATCGGAGTCCGCGCAGCTCGTGCAATGGCTCCAAGGTAGCGACTCGGACGGCACGCTACCGGACATCGTGGCGCTCGGGTTCCAAGAGGTCGTGGATCTCAATGCCGTGAACGTGGTCGTGAACAGCAATCCGTCGGCCCAGCGCAGCGCTGCGTGGGAGGAAGTGCTGCTCACGGCGCTCAACCAGCACCTGGCGGCTGGCGGAGGCGTAAGCCCCGACCGTCAGTACAAGATCGTCAAGGAGCGACATCTCGTGGGCATTCTGCTGCTTGTGTTCGTACGCCTCGACCACGTGGACCACGTACGAGACCAGGATGGTGCCACGGCCGGCGTGGGCATCATGGGCATGATGGGCAACAAGGGCGGCGCCGCCATTCGGCTCACGTTCTACGGCAGCTCACTCTGCTTCTGCTGCGCGCATCTGGCGGCGCATCGAGAGAACGTGACCGGGCGCAACGCCGACTACCAGAATATCCTGAGCAAGATCGAGTTCGGAGTCAGCGCCAGCAGTAGCAGCTGCTACGACGGCAGCAGCAGCTGCTACGACGGCAGCAGCAGCGAGTGTGTCGCCTCCAACAGCTTGGCCGGCTCCGGCTCCGTCGGGATCCTGAGCCACGACTTCGTCTTCTGGCTGGGAGACCTCAACTACCGCATCCAGGACGACGTGGCCATGGACGAAGTCTTCAGGCTCTCGGAAGGAGGGCCGACCCATTGGGCCAAGCTCTGGTCCCACGATCAGCTCAACATCGAACGCCGGCGAGGCAACGTGCTCAAAGGCTTTGAGGAAGGCCCGCTGCAGTTCGCGCCGACGTACAAGTTCCAGGCCGGGACGTCCGTCTACGAGAAGCGACCGGAGAAGAAGCTGCGAGCGCCCGCGTGGTGCGACCGCATCCTGTGGAAGGCCAAGACGCCAGGTCATGTGGAGCTGCTGTCATACAACGCCGTGCCGGCACTCGATCTGTCGGACCACAAGCCTGTGCACGCGTTCTTCGACGTGCAGATCACGCACCAGGTGGAGAGCAAGAAAGCGCAGGTGCTGCGCGAGATCATGATGCAGTTGGACAAGTGGGAGAATGAGAACATGCCTCGCGTCAAGTTGCTGCAGAGCGACGGGCTGCAGCCCAGCAGCGGCGTCGTGGGGTTTACGCACGTGCGCTACGGCGTACAACAGACCAAGACGCTCGTCGTGGAGAACACCGGACTCGTGGTCGCGCACTTTCGATTTATCCCAAAGCTTGAAGAGGTCACGGTCTGCAAGCCCTGGCTGCATGTGTCGCCCACATTCGGCATGATTCCTCCTCGCGAGAAGCTGGTGATCCGGCTCACAACGCTCGTGGACGACTCCATCGCTCACGGCCTTTCAAGCGGCCAGGAGGGTCTGGATGATACCATGATCATGCGCATCGAGAACGGTCGCGATTATTTCATCGTGGTCTCGGGCCAGTACGACAACTCGTGCTTTGGCACGACGCTGGAGCAACTCATCACGCGCACGGAGCCTGTGCGGCACATCAAGGTACCAACGCATGGCAGCTCCAGATCGGTCAACCATCCCAGTCAACAGAGAGTAAGCGGAGGCAGTGTGCAGAAGATCCCCAAGGAGCTCTGGCGCATGGTCAACGACATCTACGAGCACGCCATGGACGACGTGGATCTGTTTCTGGAGCCTGGAGACCAAGCAGAGATCGTGCAGCTTCGCGAGGCGCTCGATACAGGTCACGAGTTCCCAGCGCATCGTGGGAGCTCCACGGCTGAGCTGCTGGTGTCGTGGCTCCAGAGTCTACGTGAAAGCGTGATTCCGGATGATGTCCTGGTCTCGGCTCTGGCCAATGGCCACGCGAATGTGGCGCAGACCTGTCGTCTGCTACTGGACCAGCTCTCTCCTCTGCGCTTCAACGTCATCATCTACCTGATCTCGTTCCTCAAGGAGCTGCTCAACCGCCGCCAGACCAACCGATCGAATCCGGAGGCTCTGGCCGCCGTGTTCAGCAGTTGTCTGGTCTCCCGACCGCAGATCCAGCGTGCTGCAAGCAAGTCCACAGACGATCGCTGCTCGCTGCTGTCGACTCCATTATCCTCTGCGTCCACTGTCTCGACCTCCTTCAGCTCCAGCGGGTCGAGCCAGAGCGCCTTAGGCCTTCTCATAGTGGATGATCGATCAAGAAGATCGACCTGTGACAGCGACCAGACGAATGCGAGTCAGCAGTGGACGGAAGCCATGCGGCCGCTATTGCTGTACTGGCTCACGACCAGCGCTCTATGAAGATCAACAGAAGACAGACAAATACGAGAGACCACGGCCGAGAGGCGGTGAGAAGTTTCGCCATTGCGTTCATACACACGGAATGCTTTATATCAACAGTCCTCTGCCTCTTCTATCGTGCCCTCTCTCTCACTCACATGAACCACACACGCGCCATCGAGCAGATCCGTTCTCTGCCGTCCCATGACCAATACAGCTGCATCGCCTAGACAACACTGATGGTAAAGAGCGAGATGGCGCCGCCGTCGTAGAGCGGAAGCACCTGGTTGCGCAGGAAGATCACGCCCCACGTAAATGTCGTGAACCACAGGTGCGTGAACTGGTTGATCTGGTACTTGCGGATCACGATCGGGTGCGGCACAGGCAGCAGACCCACCATCGTGGTCGTGCGCAGGAAGTAGAGCATGGCGTCTTCGTCCAGACCGCCGCTGCCGGCCTTCTCGCACGCCTCGTCCAGCTGCGGGATCAGGTACTGCAGCAGACGCAGACTCGTGGTCAGCGGCAGCTTCTTCTTCCAGGCACTGAGCCATTCCTGCGTGGGCACGAACTCGCCCGCGCTGTTGCGAGGCGTCTTGACATTGCTGGCAGAGATCTGCGGCTTCTCCTTGCTCTTGCTCTCCACCGATGTCGTGGTCGTGGCCTCAGTCTGCTCTCCCGATGCGGAGGACGCAGCAGCATCACCAGCCGATGCTGATTCCAAGGCCGGAGCCGGCCGTTCACTGGGCTTGGGGACCGAGCGACGCTGCGTGGAGGCCGAGGAGCTTCGCAGCTGCGGCAGCTGTAACTCATTGAGCTGGTAGAACACGTTCTTGTTCTGGATCATGGCGTACACGACCTGCTGGTTGCCCTCGTACTGGTACTGGATGATGTTGTCGAAGGTCTCGAGCAAAAAGAACACGAGATGGTGGTTGGCCTCGTTGTCAAACAGATACCGCGGCTGCGCGAACAGCTTGAACAGCCGCAGCAGACGCACGGCCGAGACCATGTGCAGCTTCTTGCAGTAGGGCGAGATGTTGCAGATGATGGTAAGAAAGCAGTTGTAGACCGAGTTGAGCTTCTCGTAGCCGCTCACTATGATCTTGTGCAGACACACGATGAGAAAGTCGGCGTGGTTGCCCGAGAAGATCGGCAGGTCCACGAGCGGCAGCCGCAGATCGAACGTCTTGTTCAGGTTCACGCCAAAGTCGCGCTCACCACTGAGCAGCAGCAGGATGAACGTGCAAATGTGGATCATGCCGACCTTGGACGGCTCTTGGCGGCCTTCGTACATGAGGAACAGCAGCGGCACGACCAGCTGGTTCACGTCGGCCTTCTTGAGCACGAACTGCAGGAAGCCCTTGTTCTCGTCCAGCATCTTCCACAGAAGCACCAGCAGCTCCTGGTGGCACTTGATCTGCTTGATCGAGTTGGGCAGCAGCGTGTTCATGGACTGGTGGTAGTTGTTCAGCAGCCGCGAGAGCCCCGTGAAGATGAGCTGGAAGTCTTCCTGCCGGTGGATCGAGGCCAGCAGGTTGCGGTAGATGTTGGGCACTTGGCCGCCTTCCTCCACCTGCGACGCGCTGTTGCGCGTGGACGACGCCGCAGGCGTGCCCGAGGCCGAAGGCTGCGGCTTGGTCGTGGCCAGTAGCGCGGTCTCCGAGGTCTGCCCAAAGTCCAGCAGCACGAGCAGCACCTCGAGCGCCACGTCTACGAGCGCCTCGCGGTCGTCGTTCACGATGGAGCCGGCGTACGGCACGCCCCAGCCCACGGGGTCGTACGTCGTGACGATGTTGACGAGCGAAAAGAAGAGCGTGGGCGCAAACGGGCAGTCCGGCGCCGTGGCCACCTCTAGGAACCGGTCCTTCCAGATCGAGCACGTCTCGGCCGTCTGGTACAGAATGCCCGAGAAGCACGTGAGCAGTAGCTTGAGCACTTCCTTGCGGTTCTTGTCGTACGTGGACGAGTTCACGACGTTGGCGTCCGGGTAGCTCACGCCGGCGTTCCAGAGCAGCGACGGGAACACAAGCGATCCCGAAACGATGGGCATGCCGCTGCGCGTGGCGCTGCGCCGCTCCTCGCCGTAGCCCTTGTACGCGTGGATCGAGATGGTGAACTCGGGCAGGAAGAGCAGCCCCATGATGGCGTGGATCATCTGCTTGGCCAACGGCTCGGCCTCGGGCCCCACGGCCGTGCCTTCCTCGCCGCCTCTGCTCCAGAAGAGCTCCTCCACGAAGTCATCGCCTGCCAAACACCGCCACACGTCATTAGTTATCTGGATCCGCCACCTAGCTTGATGGCGCGAGACGCGGTGCTACGTACTGCTGTCCTCGAGGATGAAGGGCACAAGCCGCGTGAGCACGCGCACGCAGTTGATGGCCTGCGGGTAGTACTTGGGCACGGGCGTGTCCACGATCTGCACGATCTGCGAGACGGCCTGCCGCAACATCGTGGCCAGGTTGGTCGGCTGCTGGCGGCGCAGCATGCGCACATCGTCCGGCTGGATGAGCGTGAAGATCTCCTCGGCCACCGTGGGGATGCGCCAGAGCTTGTCCCAGAACTCCAGGCTCTTGGACGAGATGACCTCGTTGTTGAGCTTGTACACGCTCTCGCGGAACTTGCTCTTGCTGTCGCTATTGCCCATGAGCTCCCGTCTTTCTCTCTGTAATGGCCGCGTGGTGGAATCAGGGGTACGACGTAACCCCTTTCTCTCTCTCTGCGGAGGGTACGCTGGACACTGGCCCTTTTCTCACACCCAGGCAATGAGCTCTAAGAAGATATGTTGACCCCAGTCTTCTTATATTACTTTCTGAGACTCGATCATCTTATGTGCACCACGCTATTTTGGTGTACCTTCAACATGGTACAACCGCTCACGTCGTCTTCACCGTCGGAATCCATTCAAGGATTTGCTCATGAACCGTCTGCATCGTGTCGTGGCGGCCGTGAAGGCCTCGCCCTTGGTGCCGGCGTCGTTGCAGCCCCTGGCGCTATCGCTGGTCTTCAACACGCAGGTCAAGATGGCGCTCACGTGCGGCCTGCAGGTGCAGGAGCTGACCACGAGTGAAGCTCGCGTGGCGCTGCCCAACCGCACGCGCGTGCAGAACCACCTGGGCGGCGTGCACGCATGCGGCATGGCGCTGTTGGCCGAGTCAGCCACGGGCATGGTCTTCGGCATGAACGTGCCGGACTCAGCCATCCCAGTGATCAAGTCTATGACCATCCGCTACAAGAAGCGCGCCAAGGGCGGGCTGCAAGCCGTGGCAACGCTCTCGCCCGAGCAGATCGAGGCCATCACGACCCAGGACAAGGGCGAGGTGCTCGTGCCCGTGCAGGTCACGGACGAGAGCGGCGCACAGCCCATCGAGTGCGACATGCTCTGGGCCTGGGTCCAGAAGCAGCGCAAGTGATCCATTAATAGCTATTCCACCTGTTGCGTCCCTTGGCTTTCTCTCCTTCTGCGTCCGTTGCTCATTCCCCAAAGCAGATGCCAGTGGACCGAGACCGCCCCGCCGGCGTCTCTAGCCGTGACGACCGTCCCATGGGCCGCCAAGCGGCCTCAGGGCTCAATGTCGCGCGCTTCATCGCGCGAGAGGACGAGCTGCATCTGGCTCGGGCCTACACGCACGGCAACGCGACCAACGCCAACCGTGCGCGATGGGAGGAGAAG
>JAADVF010000967.1:0-10768 GCA_023334555.1 Elongisporangium undulatum | reverse complement strand
GCCTGCTATTATCAGAAAAGCTGCGAGTATTTGGGCCTGAGACCAGCACTTCCGAGCATGTATCCTGACCGATCGCTCAGATCTTGCTCCGCATTGAGCACTACGTCCGTTCTGGTGTCCTCAACGTGAAAAATGGCCGACCGATTGTCACTGCGCATGATTGTGATCGTGTACGGCTTGCCATAGTCGACAATGAAATGGAGCTGATGTCCACGGCCCAGACCTTCGTTCATGAGCTGCACTCGGAAGAAGTCTGGCATGTCCGCATGCGTGAGGCACTAAGTGAGATCGACCGCTTAGTGCCAACTGCGCTGTTGGTCCGGAGAGGCCATTGTAGGCTGTTGTATCGCCATCCATCAGATGAAGCTGGCCGAAACCAAGCTCGCCATTCGTCCCTTTGCCTGTAGCTGGGCCGTCGCGTTATTGAGATCGGGTTTCAAGGCTTCGACTTGGTCCTTCGACTGCTCTCGCTCCATGAAAAAGATGGAGATCACATCAATGGACGCGAACAGACAGGATCGTGACAATAGCGAACACTAGCGAGAACTTCACGCAGATGTCTCGGTGTTCACCCAACAATTCACGACGGAGAGCAGCAAACGAGAGCGTAAATTGGAGACAATCTGCACGAATTGGACGCGAAAAGTCCCCACCGTCGCTCTGAGACACGACAGAGGCCAACTGCCACACGCACCAGACTCAGCCACCTCTCTCTCTCACTCTCTCTCTCTCTCTTTCACTGTCCGATTCCCCATGAAGCTGCTCGTGTCTCCTCCACCGCGACCTCCGCCTCCGCAGCCCTCACAGCCGTCGTGCAAGTACCGTTGCCAAGACTGCTGCCAAGGCTGCTGCAACGGCTGCACCGGCCGCTTTGATGGGGATACCACTGTGCGTGGTCCTCTTTACGTTCATGTTCATTGGCGGACTCATGATGTCGCTCATATTTGGGCTCGAGTGGAGAGACACAGCCAAGGAGGTGGCCGCGTTGAAGCGGGGTCTCAATGACACGACAGCCCAGCGCCAGGCGACCCAGTGGATGACGGCCTTCGCTGCCTCCAGCTCCAGCTCGCTGGTGCTGAACACCAAGGCCGAGGTCTCGAACGCCAGTCACGTCGTGAGCGTGCTCTGGCCAGTCACCAGAAGGCAAACCCATGACAAGTCCAAGGCGATCTGACGGCGTACAACTGGTTCTCTGGCCCAGCACAGCAGCATGCGGCGCTGCGCAGTGGCTGTGGCTATCGATGGGCTACCGACGCTGTGGGAACTGAGAACACCAAGACCAGCTCCTGCCTCACAAGCCTCGATGTGCCGGACGTCTCGGAGCTGCAGCAAATGAACCAGTGCGCCACGATCTGGGCGCCAGTGGACAAGACGACGACGGCTCGAAGAGGAGCGGCTCAGTTGACTTGGAAGGCTGCTGCTGGGCCAGTTGAAGCGAGAAGACATGCGATGGGTACAGTGTACCCTGTCGACCGTAAACCCTCTCAAACTCGATTCCTTCTCCAGACTAATCAGATTAGTCCACACTTCCCCCCATACAAACCTCAAGTCAACCGGCGTCCTTATCATTTTGTCCCAGAACCTGCGATCCTCTTTTCGATCGTCCGTCGTCATTCTGCTGTTGGGTCGCATGGCCCAAGCTGCTGCTGCCTCCTCCCTCTCTGAGTCTCTCCTCTCCAGTTACGGCGCCATGGCGTCCCCCGCAACCGTGCCCGACATCAAGCAGCAGGACATCCCGCAGCTGGTGCAGACGCTGCGCTCGGCCTTTGACTCGGGCGCCACCAAGGATCTGGCCACGCGCCGCACGCTGCTTCAGCAGCTGCAGCAGATGATGACCAGCGGCCTGCCACTGCTGCAGGACGCGCTGTGGAAGGACCTGCACAAGCACCCGGTCGAGTCCTTCGCCACAGAGCTGGCGCTCATCCAGGCCGAGATCCAGGACTGCCTGGACTACCTCAGCGACTGGAGCCAGCCCAAGCTGGCCACGACCAGCGTGTGCAACCTGCCGGGCCTGGCCTACATCGTGCCCGAGCCACTGGGTGTCGTGCTCATCGTGGACGCGTGGAACTACCCGGTGAACCTCGGCCTGCTGCCCGTGGTCGCGGCCGTGGCGGCCGGCAACTGCGTGCTGCTGCGTCTGCCGGACCAGGACACGGTCACGCACACGATCGTGGCTCTGATGCAGCTGCTGGACGAGTACGTGGACCCCAAGTACGTGCGCTACGTGTACGGCGGCTTGGACGAGTCCAAGGCCGTGCTGCGCGAGAAGTTCGACCTGATCTTCGCCACGGGCTCGCACGTGCTGGGCAAGGCTGTGGCCCGCGCGGCCGCCGAGACGCTGACCCCGACGGTGCTGGAGCTCGGCGGCAAGAGCCCCGCGATCGTGGACGCCAGCGCTGACGTGGAGCTGGCCGCGCGCCGCATCGCCTGGGGCTCGTTCACCAACAGCGGCCAGACCTGCGTGCGCCCGGACTACCTGCTGGTGCATGCCAGCATCGGCGACCGGTTCGCCCAGGCGCTGGGCCAGACCATCACGACGTTCTACGGCCCGGACGCGCAGCAGTCCGACAGCTTCGGCCGCATCGTGAACGCGCGCATGTTTGACCGCCTTGCCAAGCTGCTGGAGGCTGATCGTCCGTTCGTGAGCTTTGGCGGCGCGTCGGACGCCAAGGACCGGTACATCCAGCCCACGCTGTTCAACTTCAAGACGGACATGAAGGCGTTCGCAGCCAGCGCCGTGATGCAGGACGAGGTCTTCGGGCCGCTGCTGCCCATTGTCTACTATGACGGCGACGAGACCGAGGTGCTGCGGTTCATCAAGCAGCGGCCCAAGCCGCTGGCGCTCTACCTGTACAGCACCAACGCCCAGACCAAGGCCCGTGTGGTGCACGAGACGTCCTCAGGCAGCATGATGATCAACGACAACATGATGCAGCTGGCCAACCCGAGCGTGCCCTTTGGTGGTGTGGGCGCCTCGGGCATGGGCGCCTACCACGGCAAGCACGGCTTCGACGCGTTCTCGCACCGCAAGAGCGTGATCTACAAGTACAGTCTGCTGGATCTGCCGGCCCGGTACGCGCCGTACTCGAACTCGTCCAAGCGCATCCTCTCGGTCGTGCTCTATCCGTTCACTCGACTGCAGCTGCGTCTGGCTGGCGGCGCTCTCGTGGCACTCGTCCTTCTCATCATCGCACTGAACGTCACTGGCTGAGCGTTGACTCCATGGGACTGCCTGCGTGTTTGAAGCTTCACCTTTGTAATCCACTTCGTATATCAGATCGGTTGGCCATCCATGGGCCATGCGCCATGTAAAGACCACCACGCGTTCACTAAATCATCTTCATGCTTTGTTACTCACGCGATTACGTTCACTCACAACTACACTAAACTACCGCTCCAGGGTCAGTCCTCTCCTGGCACGGGTCGGTTGGGCCACGCGGCCGGCGGACGCACGCGCAACGTGTACACGAAGCTGGCGAGTCGGCTGCCGGTCGTCATGGGCGCTTCCAGATACTCGCACTTGTGCTGCATCACGACGGAGCGGTTGCTCCAGATCTCCGGCGCATCCAGCACCTTCGTCTGCGTCGTTGCCAAGTCTTCCGCAGATAATACGACGGCGCTGATCTGCACTTGCTCGCCATAGACGGTTATTTTCGACGGCTCCGACACCGTTGGATCCCCTACTTGGCGCTCGATAATGCTCTTGTCCTGCGGTTGGACCAGTGCTGGCAGGGTGTCACCAGCACAGACCACGAACGGGACGCCATCAAAGACGATCTCCACCGGCTTCTTCCAGGCATGGCATTGCACGTGGAACGAGTCAAAGTCTTGCGCTTCAAAAGCCGTCCCCACAGCTGCATCCACGGCATGTAGTGGTGGCAGATCGGCGGTCGACAGGCAACCCTGGTCAGCAATGAATCCACCGTCCGGCTGCGGTCTTGGAGTGCGCAACAGCTCGTATCCTCGATACTGCCAGAGTAGCAGCTCTCGAACATCGTTCGTGTCGAATTCAATGCGGATCCAACCGTCAAAGCCCAGTCGGCCCGAGTCATTGGACTGCCGAGGAAACAGCTGGCCGTACATAGCGACACAGCCGTCGTCCAGACGATCCCACCACGCTCGCGTCTTGGTGCCTTGACTGCCTCCATCAGAGCCATTGTTGGCAGCCTTGACGGCAAACTGGACCATCTTGGCAGTCTGCACGGAGCGCCAGACGCCATTCATTTGCCTATGGGCACTGGACGACGCGATGGAGCTCCAGTAGAACAGACACAGCGCCACTGCGACCACTCCAAGGGCACTTATGGCCATACACGCGCACGCATTGGGGCTGCTCCAGCGGCCCGGGTTCTCTTGAATACTTGACTTGGCTTGCTGCACGGCGCGTCGCATCTCTCAACTCCTTCGTTCCAGTCGGACTGACTGCGTTGGTCCAACTGGCGTATCTGCTGCCTCGTCCCCCTCTCACTCATTCACTCACTCACACGCTCACTCTCGCTCCTCGTCCCTGTCGCTCGCCCTTGCTCTTACAACGTGATCAGCGGACCGACCACGAGGTTCTCCCAGCGCAGCGCCAGCAGCAGCACCTCACGCATCCAGAAGGACGAGTCCGAGGCCGACGACGAGGTCAGCGAGCCGCCGTACTCGACCTGGAAGCCCTTGGTGTTGTTGTGCATGGGCAGCGGCTGGTCGACGCCCGGGGGAGAGCAGGGCTCCATGTCCGGCAGCGTCGTGAACTTCCACCAGACGAAGCAGTTGGACCAGATCACGCAGCTGGGCGCCGCGGGGGTCGACGTGGGCGGGTCCAGGCCCAGCAAGCTGGCGTCCTCCGGGTTCATGTCGCGGATGCAGACCAGATGCCCGTCGGGCGTCTTGGTGCGGAAGAGCAGGTAGATGGTGTGGTGCACCCAGCCGTCCACCGTGTGCGTGATCTTGCGGCGCACGATGACCACGTCCTCGGCCAGGCGCTGGATGATCTCGACCTGCACGTTCAGGAACGGCCCAAAGTAGCGCGTGACCTGGTCCTGCATGGCGCGCATCTCCCAACTGCGCGCGGCCAGCTCATCGCTGCACTCTTTCTGGAACTGCTTGTGGAACAGGAACTTGACGCAGTTGCCGGCCAGCTTGCGCTTCTCGCGCCAGCCGCAGATCTCCAGGCCGCTCGAGATGAAGTCTTCGCTGTTGGCGAAGTCGTCGATTTCGTGGTACGAGTCACGCATGAGCGCGAAGCACGCCTCCTGGTCCATCGGATGCCACGTCGAGGGCGTGAGGAAGTCGGCCGCTTGGATGTGGTCAGGCGTCGTCTCGCGCTGCTAGATCCGAATGCGACACTCACAGTCAGTGTGCGCCACACCACACAGCCAAGCCAGCCATAAGGGGGATACGTACGTGATCGTACTCGAGCTGCAGCATCGAGTGGAAGAAGTGGTGATCGTCGATGGCTTGGCGCAGCTGGTAGTTCTGGTGCGTGAGCAGGATGGCCTCCATGGCCAGCGTGTGGATGGCCTTCTGGGCGGCCGGCGAGTTCTCGGCCTTATCCACGTGACGAGTGGCGGTCGCAATGCGCTGCTCCATAGCTTCCACCATGGCCTTCATCTGCACGCGTGTGTGCTACACAGACCAGACAAAACAGTCAGCTCTCACGCCGGCTTGGCCTCGTTAGGAGAGCCTGCTTACCTCTCGCTTGTGGCGACTGCGGCGCTCGTAGGTGCGAAGCCGCGCCTTGGCGGCCGTGGGCGGCGCGCGCTTGGGCTTCTTCTCGCGAGGGGTTCTTGAGGGCTTGCGTCCCCGGCGGGGCTTGTTGACATCGCCTAGCGCGTCTGAACTGAAGAGCAGGTGGAGCTCCTCGCCTCGGGGGCCACTGGTGGTCGTGACCGCCGGAAGCGCCGACGTGTCGAGGTCGGCCGCGCCCCAGAGCAGGCCCAGCGTGGTCAGGGCGGCCGGCGCGCCGCCCTCGTCGTCCGAGAGCGTGGAGGGTGCCATGGTGTCCATGACGACGGCACTGTCGTCCTCCGCCAGCTCCAGCCCCAGCAGCTCGTGCATTGTGCTGGCGTCCATAGTGAAGCGAGGCCGCGGCGAAAGAAAGAGAATGGAACGCCTGTGGCTTGTTCAAGTCCCGCGACTCGGTTGGGCGTCCCACCGACTCGGTCTGTAGTCGAGTGACTAACCTCCAGGTCCTGGCTGTGTTCTGGTGCAAGTCAGTCGACTTGGAGCGAGAGGGACATAAACATGTGGCCAGCGCCTAACCCTGCCTCTCTCGAACGTACATTTTTGCTTGGGACAGGAGGATGAGCCGGCTCCAAATCCCGGTGTTACGGTACTGTCGCCACTGAACAGACTGCTGTTCCCTTCTTTATTCTTTTGTATGCTTCGCTGGGATTTAGGATTTGGGGATACGTTCAACTTGGAGAAAAGTCTGGGAAAATGATATCGACGTTCCAGTATGCAGAATTTCTGTACGATTCTTTTTTACGGTGAACTTTGACAAAAACAGAATATCGTGCAGAAATGTTACAATCAGGCACTGGACCGCATAGAAACACAGTGTTAAAAGTCGTCCGTCATATTGTCAAGATTGCTGGCAAAAGATACACGTCGCCATAGTTACTCACGCTGTTCTTGTGGGACCCAGTCTTCTGACGGAAGAAGTCCCGAATGTCCCAATGATACGTGATTGCAAAACCATGCGGGCCATACTTATCAGTCTCATCGCAGAGTTCTTTTCCGACCAATGGAAATACTTTACCGTGATCATACGCCTGTAGATTACGCTGAAGTATGCAAAAAGGAACAAAACCGTAATTTAATATCGACACTCATCATTGGGTATTGCAGGGCAGTTGCCCATATCCTGTACGTACCCGTATGTGACACTGGGATGCTCTTAGTGGCCAGCCTCCTCAATCACGAGCAAAGTCTCTTGGCTTGTGTGGTGCTGCCTGCTCCTGACCTCGTCACTGACGAGATCAGAGAAGAATTGGAGGTCCAGACCGATGGGGCAGCCGACTAAACACTCATATTTCGAACCTTTTCGCATCGACCTGGAAATGAAAATGCTGCTTCGGCGCGCAATCCAAAACGTGCCGGAGGGAGTTGGCATCCCTAAATATCCAGAGAGGAATCCGAAATGTGAGAAAAACGTGGGAGAGTCCCGATAGTGGATCCTGAAAGGTCATGAAAAAGAAAACCACGGTACTGCTCAAAGCGTGCCAACCAACCGAACTGTCGATTGATTGTGCAAATGTGGAAGGAGCAGAGAGGATTCATGAGCTCGACTTGATGACAACGACAGCGTCGCTTTCTGCAGATATCTATCAAGTGGGCTCTCAAGAGCCGTCAAATCACTAAAACGAGCACTTACTTCCTCAGCTTTTTGGATAAATTGGGTGATTTGAATAGTTTCTCCAAAACCAGCCGACTCAGATTACTTAATAGCAAACACGGATATTGCATACTGTTGTCTTGGCGATTTGGTCGTGAACAACAAACCTTCCAGTTGACAAGCTCAAAGCATTGTCGTAACAGCGACCTTTGCATGTTTGTGTGGATGGTTGCAAAAAGACGTCCATCTGCCAATATATTTGATGCTTGGTGTCCTCTCCAAGTGAAAAAATCCCATCTGAGTGGACAGAGAGATTCAGAAATAGCCTTGGAGTCGTGCCTGCTGAACCCAGAGCAAAGACTTGAAGTTGGTGGGTGCAGCATAAATACACGCAGTGGCGCCATCGGCTGGTTGCTTACACTCTCCCCCAGCTCTCCCAAGAAGCCAACTTCAAGGATGGACAGCCGCTCAAACGGTTCCGTTTCTTCCGGAGAATCCACGTCGGAGCCGACGGGAGGCTTCCCCATCAGCCTTAGGCCGGAGCTTCAACTGTGGCTGACCAATGGTCTCGTCAGTCGGATCCTGCAGTCATCACCTCGACAGCCAGTCTGGTGACGACGGTGTGTGGCCACCTGCGGCTGACTGGGGCTGCTGCCAGTGTACGTACATTGCAGAAACAGAGTTGGCGAGTGGAGGCGTTGGCCTGGCCTGCTACTACAAGACTAAATTAGTCTTGGGGGGTAAACACTCACGCGTTTCTCCACCACTCTCCCAGTCCAGAGAATGAGCGTACCACCACCGCCGAATGTTTGATCAAGTCACGATAAAGCTGCGAATTGTATGCGTCGCAACATGCTGCAGTGGATCAGGTAGCGTGCATGGGCTTCTTCTTCAGCCTTCCATTCGTTTGGACGCGTCCTTCTTATACGGCGATTTGCTACTAAGAACGAACGCGTAGTGCGTTGCTCCAGCAGCGTAGCTCGACTGCGCTTTTGGTAGTCCCCCAAGACTCTCGCTCAAGCATGACGAACTGTTCCCGCGCATCACCGAACGCTCATCGCCAATTCAGGTCTTCTTGGGACGTTCCGGTATCGTCACGCTCCTCCCGCTGACGACCAATTCGCCTGAACCTCTCCAAGCAGACTGGAGGCTACCTGCCTCTTCCTGCGTGCGTGCCGAAATAAGTCGAGTGCGTATCAATGTGGTTGGCTGGGGATCGCCGTCTCCATGGAACCTCTGTCTTCCGGTAGAAAGCCACAGCGCCAGTGGGCGTGCGCGTGACCCAAGCACCACGACATCATCGTCCAGCTCATTCGTCCACGTCCGTCACGGCCGCAGTCTCGACGTCGTTGTAATCAGACGTACGCTTTGGTGACTGCATATCGCATACCGCCCAGGAGCTGCCACGTCGACCGCGTGATCATGGAAGACGCAAGCATCGAAAGGTCATGCCGCATGGCAGGAATTGTCTCGTGGTCGCCAACATCCTGGCCATACACACGCGAAATCTTCCAGAACGCAATACTAGACTGGACTGAGCGCCTTCGTCCTGGAGTCGGGTGGTCCAGCGTGACCCGATGGCCAATCTCAAAGTCTGTCTCAGAGGCTTCGGTTCCAAGTCGTTGAGGATTTCATTAGTGGGGCATTGCGCTCGCTCTCATGACTGCGTGGGCGTAGCATGAGGATCTCGGTGCTCGGCAGCGTCACTCAGCCTCGTCATCGCTTTGAGTTGTCTCTTTTATAAATGAGCAGTTCTGGTCCAGGCAGGGGACCTGGCAAGTCGGCGGACGGACGCTTGGGTGGGTGGTGGCCTTTGTCACAGATGCGCTCGACGACAACCGTCTCAAGGAAAGTTGTTGATGTTGGACGGATCATGGTGGAGACGCGCGACGTCACTTTTGGAGATCAAAAGCAACCGACCAAAGGCAGTCGACTAAAGCGAATCAGATAAAGCAGACGAAACGCATTCACATTCCAACCTGCAGCTCATTCGCATGGGACTGTAGCATTGACTGAACCAATGCTGGTATTCAGAATCGCAGCTGCCTAGCGTAGGCAGGAGATGGCGAAGGGAGCTGGCACACCTGGCGTTGCGCAGTCAAATCTTCCAGGCAGGTACACCCGAATGTACCGGTACAAGAGCCGAAAGTGATCGGTTTTATCAGTACTGGTACTCTGTCGGTATCACCGATTAAATACCATATCGTATACCGGTATTCGTGGATATACATACCGGTTCTCCCAACTATAGTACCGGGTGCAAGAGAACTAACTCGTCCTGTGAATCACATGAACTTCACACATATTCATAGGTGATAAAAATGTTCTGCCGATGCATATGTTGCAAACTAAATTCGTGAGCAAAACATCGCACATACAAAAGGGTAGAGTACAGGATAGGCTTCGCGTATCCTCCGAGTTGTCGTTCGGTACGGCTACCGCACAATTAACAGCAGTAACGGTGTGGATGTCCAGGACGAAGACAGAGCCATGGAAACCACCAGACCTGTCCAAATACGCGAGAGTCTTGGGCCGCTCACTCGAAAGAGATAACTCCAGGTACTTGGACATGATCTCTAAAGTATCCGCTCAAATCCTGTTAGCGCAAGCGTTTGCTTAAAAAATACATCTTACGCAACGTTGTGGATTTTGGCTGGAATGGATCACCCCGTTGCTCTGAGATGTAGCTCGATCTTTGATTCCCTCCTGGTGTCACTCCAGAGTTCAAGCGCCGAGAGAGATCCTTTCGGATCCGAGGGAGCGAATCCGGAGAGGAGAGTGAGCCCATTCCGGTCGTCGCATCGCTGCTGGCTGGGAGATCCATTACTCACCGTGAGCTACATCTGATGCAGACAGGATGAGCCGCCAGTCACCATCCACCAGCACAGTCTCCTCAAGGAAAGACGCCTTCCAAGAGAGGCAGGACTTTACCTTACGTTTCACAACCAGTCATACGGTAGCGAGCTATTAACGCTGGATCATAAATTTCCCCATGAGCAGCTCCAGCCTCTAAGCATCAGCCATGGAGACCTGATCGCTGGCTTCGTCCACTGTGGGATCCCAGAAGCCGTTCAGCTCTGACGGGAAAGCAAGCCGGTCAAGTTCCAGAGGTCTTTCCTTTCTTGCGCGTGCAGAGACTCTCAGGATGCACAGAGCTCGGTGGGGCAGAGAGCGTTTGTCCGTCGCCGAGAGTGGCATTGGGCACACATATCACGACTCTGTCCGTTGACGCGTCTCGTTTCTCACACCGCAGAGTGCCCTTTACACGAGGTCTGTGCCCAGCCCATCCGAGGAGGGACAGGCAAAGCAGGGATGGCCCAAAACCAGGGAATTATGATTCTCCCTTTTTTCAACCTGTGGGAGGTGTTTTGGTTGACCAGGGAGTTTCTGGTAGAAAATTCTCTCTCGACACCGGTATCACGGTTTGCTACGGTATGTAACCGGTAT
>JAADVF010000966.1:0-10770 GCA_023334555.1 Elongisporangium undulatum | reverse complement strand
TTCCGTCGACGCCAATATCCGCACGCTCCTCAAGATGCTGCCGTCGTCCATGATCTGGATCCCTGGCGCGATCTGCATCTGCGTGGTGTCTTTTATCCCGGTCATCGACATTGATTCAAGCCATTTCCACTCGCTGTTGCCTGCCGGGCGCATGGTGATCACGCGCATCAACATCTTGAGCAACATCTGCATGAATCTGTGTCTTTTCGTCGTGCGACGGTGTTGGACCAAGCGCAGCATCTTCACCCAAGAGTTTGCCGAGACACGAGCCATCCCTTGTGCTGTGATCCGAGCCAAGCTGTGCATGCGCCAACCGTCCACGAGCGTCCAGCCGAATAATCCAGAAAACGCCGTCATGGAGAAGGCGACCTTCAGAGATCCATCGAGCTGGAAGGGCTTCTTTAACGTTCGTGTTCGGCCTAGTGACACAGTTCCAGAAGGTATCCAGCTGCAGCAGCTTGAATTTGTACCCAGGAAGATCATGGCGATCGACGCCACTCGAACATTCGTACTCGCAATGCCGTCGCCATCATCGCCAAGGCTTCATCCAATCAGCACAGTCCTGCTCTACACGATCGGGCTCGCTGGATTGGCACTTTCAGTCTGCGGAGTCTGTCAATTCCCCAAAGGAGATGAAGACGGCCACGCGGTGTTCATGCTCGCCTATATTGGCCTTGGTGCGACTGTGCTCTTCATGACGCCGTTCGTTCTCAGCTACCAGCGCACGATGTTCAGGATCTTGGCCACAAGCTTCGACGTCATGTTCCTATGGGTCGAGGCCTTGATCGGCTGGCTGGGCTTCTCGTACGCCATCGAATGGGACGCACGCTGCGTCTCGGCGCTGTCGCTCATGCTGTGGGTCCACTTCACGCTCTTCGTGGACGCGCTCACTCCGGTCGTGCGAGCGCGCTTCCGGTTCCGAAAGGCGTTCCTCACGCCCGTGGTCGCACTGTTGGCCGCTGGTGGCGCGGGGTTCATGGCCAATATCGCCTCTAGCTCCAGCTCAACGTCGTTCATCCCCGATCGTCAGTTTGTCTGCGTTGACGGGCTCAAGCGCGAGCACTGCCTCAAGACCGCGAGCTTCGTGCTGCATCGGATCGTCGCGCTGATGATGGCTACATTGCGGCTGCTGTGGGTGCTGCCCTTCGGTCTGGACGAGGAGCTCCTGTTTCTGCGCGCCGTCGTGCGCTTCCCCAGTCCCTTCGAGATGTTCCCGTTCCAGCGGCATCGCACAGCTGCTGTCACCCAGGAGGAGTGAAGTGAGTGACATGCACATGTCGCAGATGTACCGCTTTACATGGTACAAACCGATGTAGAGGAGGTAGAATCAGGCCTGAAGAACACCAGCAGCCATGGCCAAGCGCAGAGCTCAGGAGGAGGAGGAGGAGAAGGAAGAGAACAATGCGCTGCGCTTCTTCCAGTCGCACGGCTTCGTGCTCGTGCCGTCGTTCCTGATGCAGAGGGAGCTGCAGGCATTGCAGCAAGAGAGCGCGGCTCTGTATGCGCGTGTGCAGGCTGTGAGCGCAGACGCCAGCCAGCGCATTGTCGAGCAGGTCAGACGAATTCCCTTAATGCAACTGCTTGTTTGCGTGTGATCTATTGACTTGGGGGATGCATGCAATCTAGGGCTGCGTCATGGACATCATGGCGGACTGTCCGGTGAGTTGACTGTGCTCGACTGGAGTGGTTGGCAGCGTTCCTCATGCAGCTGCTGTCGTGCTGGTGCCAATAGATCCCGGAAGCTTCCCGAACGCGTGTGGATCAAGCGCTGTACCTGTCGGCAAGAGCAGCTCAATTTGCCTTGGCTTCAGGCAAGATCGAGCCTGAGTCGGAGCAGAATGATGTGATAGCTCGGCTGCTGTTCGAGCGCCTGCCATCGTACGCAGCAGAGCTACTGGCGTCGTCATCGGCAGTAGACCTGCCCAGCTGCTGTCGGAACAACGATGAACTGTTGTTCTTTAACGAGCATTACGTGGTCAAGCCGTCCCAGACGGCCGTGGAATTCCGCTGGCATCGAGACGACGACGAGCAGCTGGGCATGTGTCTGCACCGCGCAAGTATCCCGCCGTACATCTCTGCCTGGTGTGCGCTGGACGACATCACGCCCGAGAACGGGGCCTTGCGGTTCGTCCCTCTCCCAGTTCAAGAGGCGCTGGGTCCATTGCACTCTTCTTGCGAAGATGACTCGTGCTCGTCGTCCTTTCGTGATGAGCCAGCTCTCAATGCGGCAGCGACCGCGCCGCTGTTGGCCCAGGCTGGGAGCGTGGTCTTCTTCCTGTCTAATGTGTGGCACTGCTCCTCTGCCAATGACTCGGACAGTGCCCGCCGAGCATTCTATGCGCAATACAGTCGCTCGAAGATCACGGCCGTGCCGAACGATCCGGCGCCGCTGAGCTTTGCGATCCCTTGCGACGTCAGCAGCAACGGTGAGAGAAGAAGACGAAGCAAACGCGCCAGAGAAATGCAAGCGAGTTCCCCAGAAGAAACCAGCGCCACAGAATCCTCCAGGGGGCCAGACTAATTATAGGTGCTTAGTCGGTCTCTCGCGTGGTTGCCTCTCTCGCCCTCCTTTTCAATCGCAAGTCGGTCGATCGTGAGCCATGCTTCCCCAAATGATCCCGCTGCAGATGAGAAACCAGGGCGAAGGCAACGATCTGCGCGCTCAATCGCAGTACTCGCCATTCCGGACGACCGAGTTCAGTGCTCGCAAGAATGGTAAGTGGTCCAAGTAAGCACCGTGCTGGCTAGAAGACGCAAGTGCTGATGCGTGATTACTGCTATTAGAGCTGGAAGCGAAGCGTGGGCCCGGAGCTCTGTTTACGGAGGAGTGGAACGCGCTCGCCGTCCATGCGCAGAAGAGGAATCTGTCGCTGTACAGGTGAGAACGCCGGCCTTTCTTCTTCTCGTGTTCAGTCGTTGCCTCAAGAGTTGACAATGGTCGCCTCAGGAACGACCGTGACGTGAATCCGACGCCCGTGGCTGCAGTTCAAGAGATCTATGATGCGCACGAGTCGCACGATCTTGCGCTTCACATACGGAAGAGGGGAAACGCAGTCACAGCGCTCAAGTCTTCAACCCCACGGTTTACCAATAGCGGGGAGAGCCCGACAGGACCAGGAACGTATTCCCCAGAGCGAGTACGTTCAGTTGCCTTGGGATGGATGAAAGTGCCTGCAGGAACTGATTTGCTAATGATGTCCAGTATCATGGAGCTTTCCCAGCACTGCTTGAGAAGGTGACCCCAAGAGAGGCCCAGCGTGAGAAACAGCATGAGAAAGCGCGCTTTGAAGAGGCGCTCGCAATCATCCCAGCAAACAGTCCACGGAAAACGTATGGCAAGTCAGTGACAGGCTGCTCGCAGGTATCATCGCCACGATCGCCTTCAAAGATTGCGCCTTTAAGATCATTTCCGCTCTCCGATTGCTCGCCGCGTGAACTGTTGCCGCGGCCGAATGAAGCTATCGGCTCATTCAATTGTGCAAGATTGAAGGCTTCGCTCACAGCCAAGAACGCTTACCACGACCAGAAGCACCGCCAACTAGTTCTGGCATCGCAACCCTGCAGCAATGAGCCGCATTCGTTGAGATCAAGCATGAAATGACTGACATTTGGCTGCGAAGGGAGAGGAAAGAATGATTGTATTATGATCTTAGCGACGCAGACCACGAGCAATGGAAGAGAAAGCTTCAAGCGGCGGCGAGACGAACAATTATCCGTCTTCGCCCGAGTTGTAGCAGATGACGCACACGCGCACGACATCGTAGTAGCCGAACTCCGGTAGATTCATGCGGTTGCTGGTGCAAGGACCACAGAAGACATACCCGCAGCATCGGCAGTGGTGGCGATTCCGGTAGAAGGTCTTGAACTTCTTCTTGCACCGCTTGCAGCAAGGAGCGTCGCCGTCTCGCTCCCACACGGGCTGCGCGACGCGAAAGTTGCTGGAACCAGACACGACTTTGCTGTTTGTAAGCAGCGGAGTGCTTCCTGGTGTGAAGGTAACTCCTCCGGACGGGTCCCCTTGAGCATTACCCCGCTTGGGTGTTTTCGATGATGGAGACGATCCGGCTGAAGACGATGACGATGGTGAGAACGCGCTGCTGGGCGAATGGAATCGCTCCGATCTGTTGCCACTCTTTCGGCCTCGTCCTCCGTTCGAAGGAGATGCATCATCGTAATCAAGTGCCACGGCGGACTCTGGAAGGTTGTAATTGTAGCAACGGAACCGACGCATCGTTTGCTTGGCGTTTTCTTCCTTGATCGCGATTTGATTGTTCAACTTGGCCAGTTGGGACTCCAATCGACGAGCGTCTTGCTTAAGACTATCAAGATGTTGATGGTGAAGCACAGCCTGTTGAACAGCAGTCTGCATTCGTGCTCCTGCAGTTGCTGGAGATTCTTCCGACGGTGCTTCCGTGGTTCCTGCTTTCTGCCCTATGATCGTCCTCATGAAGCTGTTCAACTTGACGCTGTTGCTTCGCGTGCGACTTGTGAGTGATTTACGACGACGAAGATTCGGCACATTGTTGCTGCCAGCAATTGCAGTCGAAGTTTCAGGCGAGCTTAGATGCGGAAAATCTTCCGTGTGGAGAGGCTGCTCGATTGTCGTCGCCATGGGGCCGTTCTCACCACTGCTAGTGGGCGATACCGAAATGCTTGAAAGATCATGGTAATCAACCGATGATGCCGTAACTCTGTTCCGGTGGTTGCGATTGAGAGCGGGCATGTCGGCATAACGACTTGTGACTCCGCTGTCTCGCTGCTCATCTGGGTACTCCAAGTTCATGCTGCGCGCAAGACTCGAGATATCTGATCGCAATTGGATCGTTCGCAACTCCAGCCGCTGTTCACTGGTCAAGATCGCATGGGCTCTCGACAATTGTGTTTCCTGCTGACGAATCAACAGCAGCATTTCGTACTCGCGCTGCTGCAAGCGCATGTGGCTGATGGCCTTTTGATACTGGCTGACCCAAAGCTGCATCAATCGCACACGGCACACGGGTAGCATGGGCTCCATCCGCAGATTCTCACCTCCCGTGAACAAAGGGTTCAGAAATTGATCCGTCGACGCACGAATAACATCCCAAACGCTCACGCAAGAGACCTTGGACAAGAATGCGCGCCGCTCTTTCTCAGAGCTCATCTGGAAAGTGCCGTACCAGGACGAGTAGACGCCTTCCGCGATCTTGGACAAGAAAAGCTCGTTGAACTGGAAGTGAGTCGGGAATTGGAGCGTCAGTTGATACACCGCATCCAAGAATTGTTGGAATATGGGCGACGTTTGATCCGACGTTGGGTGTCCACAGCGCTTCTTGAACATGTGTCCAAACGAGCACCAATCTTTCTCGATCAAGATCGCAAACCCTTCGAGCGTTCGGTAGTACGGGTCCAGCATGATTTGGGCGAGGGAGCTCAACTGCGCTGTGCGATCCCATCCGTCGCTACAATGGACCAGCACTGCATCACCACGCTCCAGGTGAGTCGCAACTTCCGAAGCGCCCTGCAAGATACTGCACACGTGCTCGAGCCATCGACTCTTTTGCACAGATCCAAAAAAGTTGGCATCGTCCACTTCATATAACGCCTGGGCCAAGCCGACGAACGAATTTCGCACGACATGAATGTTGTCAATGCCCATGAATGCAATCGATGCGGTCGGGATTCCATCGCGGTCGTATTGCTTCACGGATTCATGGCCCTTTCCAGCCAACGCATTGCTTTTGGCATTTAGCTCTGGGCGTGCATCCACGATATGAACGAGACTTGATTTCTTGGGCAATGCGTCCGGTGTCTTCTGGCCGAGCTCCACTGATATCGATGCGTCACGGATCGCCCAGATGAGCTCCTTGTCCGATGTATTAGTGCTGCGCAACACACCGGCATTTGGTTGACTACTGCGACACAACGGAGCGCCAGTGCGTGGGTGGATCCACGTTAATACTGGAAGACGGTTCTTGCTTCGAAACTGAGACGCTTTGCTGATAATGTCATCCGACAAGGTCGATGGGACCATGAGAAAGGACGGATACGTCGAGCAGAGCTCATAGTTCTCGTTCAAATGGCAGTGCTTCCAGCGTGGATGCTCAAATGCGCCCTGTCGACGATATTCAAGCTCGGCGTCATAGCGAATGCGTCGTTTCCCAGCCAAATGATAGTAAAGTGGCGGATTTTTCGTCGGTGGAGAGGTTCTCGGCGAAACACTGGCGTGGTGTTGGAGCAGCGGTCGAGCAGAAGCATTTTTCTGTTGATCCACTGCGTCTCCATGCTGAGCAGTGTCTACCGCTTCGCTGTCGTAGATTCGGTAGGATTTCTTCTGCTCGAGTCCGTTCGATGCCTGCAGAGTCTGCGTCGACATGCCTCGGATCGTCGGCGGACGCGATATGGCGCCGTGTTTGGGCGTGTAATAGCGCAAGTCGTCTTCCACCTGCTCTTCATCCCCGGTGACGATCGAGTGGTTCAGGTCGGTGGATGCGCAGAAGCTGTTCTCAACGCGCAGCCACTCGATCTCGGCCACCACATTCTGCAGCTGCTTGATGCGCTTGGCTTCGGCCTCTCGAGAAGAATCGCGCACCGAGTCGCGCAGCCGTGAGATCGGAGACAGCGTCACGTGGTAGTGGCCGGCGTCCATGTTTTCGAGCACCAGGACCGTGATGTTATTGTTGCTGCGCTTCTGCTGCGAGATCGTGGCCTTGAGGATCTTCCCGATCGGAATGGTGTGCACGTCTTCATGCACGAGGCCTCGCACGCGTCGGTACGGAACGAACCACACGCGGTAGTTGGTCAGCACCAGCGTGGCCAGCACGCCTTGGTTGGACTCATTGACGTGGAAAGTCACGGTCACCTCCTCCACCATATGCAGCAGCTTCTCGTGCCACGGGAACAGGCAGTCCTTGGGCGTGCCCGCCTGGATCGCTGACAGCTCCTCCTGCCGGACATTGAAGTCTGGATGCCAGCTGCGAGGAATGTGGCAGTACACCTGCTCGAAGCGCGGGTTCTGTGGCAGGAACACGTCCTGGATATTGGTACCGTAGGGCTGGTTGGTCAGCATCCGCAGATCGCGCTCCTCGAACTGGATCGAGCACAGCAGCCGGCCTTGAGCGATCGCGCCCTTGACTAGCGTGGACCAGATGAGCACCGGCTTGATGGGGTCCATGAACGCCTTGGGCGCACCGATAGCGACGCCCAGCAGGCTGCTCGCGGTCGTGGCAGACGACATGCGTCCGAGCTCATCCACGAATGCGCCTCCGTGCATGGCGCTGCTCGAGTTGAGCGACCGGCTTCGTCGCTGGAACTCCTGCGTGGCAGCCGCTGGCGAGCTCTTGGCGCGTCCGTATTCGTCGACTTCAAGCGGCGCTTCCCCCGCCGTGAGCACGGGCTGCGACTTCTGCAGATGGCGGATCTGCATGGTCTTCTGCTTGGCGTGCGTGCGCTGCCGCTCCTGCTGCAGCCGACGCTGGTACTCCTCGACATGCTCGCGCCACTCGGGGAACGGCACGCGCAGCGAGCCCAACAGGTCGTTGGCCGAGAGCTCGTCCTTGTCCCAGATCTCCAGCACCACGTAGAGCGCGCCCCCGTGCACGAGCGAGAAGGCGAGCTCGTGGTCCCAGCGCGGGTACAGATTGCGCTTGACCCGCGGCGTGACGCCGAGATCTTTGCCGTCGTACGAGATCTTGACGAACGGGTCGCTCGTGCCGTTGACGTCCGAGGCCGGAAGGTCCTCTGCGCGGATGATCTTGAGCCGCATGGCGGCGTCCGGTCAGCCCTGCTCTCTCTCTCTCTCTCTCTCTCTGGGACTGCGACAGGCCGCGCCAGTCGCCTGTGTACCTGCTCCGCCTGCTTACCTGCCGCTTGGTCGTTTTCGGCCCAATGGGAGGAATCATTCGGTCATAACCACTGCCGCTAGGGGGGTACGTATTTGGGGTGCTCGCCCTCACTAACTTGTTTTTTTTCCGCGACAAGTTGATCCAATTGCAACAATGCTGGATCTTCTGTTCAGTTTTGCGCGCTTTATAATCGAGCCCTAAACGCCACATCAGCAATGTAATTCTGATTCCTGTAGCAGATCTGAGTCCAGTCCTTTGGACCTCAATGGAAGTGCTTGTCGTGAGCTCGTGACAGATGTAGTACAACACGCCAATCCCAAGAGAAGACTTCAAGGCAGAAGCGCCACTTCGCTCTGTCGAATACGAACGACCAGCAGGATGCTGTGTGATCATGCCACCCTCACGCACGGGCACACATGGAAGAGCGTCAGCTCTGATAAGTCCCTCGATTTTTTTCCTCCCTTTTTGGTTGTCGTCACCAACATACAATTCGTGACTACAGTAATACGATATTAGGTCTAGGGTGCGTGTGCATAAATATGGGGCACGCACTTGCTTTCCAATATGATATTATCCCGTATTCAGGTCGGGTCACTTGCGTAAAACGGGTTTCCTAAAAAAAAGAGGAGGCCATTTCCGACCCGTGGGCTCGCGCTTCAGTGCGCGGAAACATCGCGCGCGGCGATGAGCGGCGCCGAGCGGGCGCGCGCCGCGGCCCCGCGACCTTTCCTCACACTCAAAGATCGGCGGCGCCCCAGTGACCACTGGAAACCGCATTCGGAAAGACGCCGGGAAGCGCGCAAACAGATCCACGAAGAACGGAGAAAGCCAGGAGAAGCGCGATGAAGCACGGCTGGCCAGTGATTGCGCTCGGTGCGTGCACGCCTGCAGCGTCATCATCATTAGGACGTGCTCCCGCTGACCACGAAGGCCGATCGATGCGGATCTTTGTTCTTATTCCTCGTTATCAGGCATGCTGCTACTTGCGAGCCTTTTGTGTCAGGTAACGCTGGGCCAGATGGAGCCAGAAGAGCAACAGGCCGGACAGGAGGCCCCGCCGCCGCGCGGGATAGCGCGCCGCTTAGCGCAGGCCGCAGCCTCGAGGCCGTCGCCTCGAGACCCGTTTATGTTTGGTTCGTAATGCTGCTGGGCTTGGATCGCGCAAGATGTCTCACGCAGTGCGATCGTCGATGGCTCTAGATAATCATCTCGTGGGGTCCGTGACGGTAGACAGCCATCCGGTTTACAACTCGGCGTCTCTGTCCATCCGCTCGGGCAAGATCTATCGGACCGTCACGCTTGTGGCAGATGGAGGAGCCTCGATCATGTCCATCCGTGTGCCCACGCAAGCCGACGTCCGGTACGAAGGCTCGCAGCGCTAGTATCCCTGGGCGATGCTAACCCATGATCATATATGGGTACAGGAAATACGTCACTGTGGGCGACGTCGTCTTCTTCAACCAGACAGATGCGCGGACAGTGGTGAGTGTGAGTAGTGAGTACATTTGGATTGATCAAGGGCTGCAGCATCAGCTTCAAGGAGGAGAAAGCATCGAAATCCGCAAGAGTTTGATGTCTGTGAGTGAAGGAACCTCGCTTCAAGGATTAGTCAACTCGCGAGGCCTCCGCGTGCATTCACGCGATGACACTGTTGCGTCCGGGACAGCGCACAAGTCGCTGCAGATCCGTCACTATGCCGACGCGAGCACCTTGAAATACCGCATGCTCTCTGGAAACGTCTCAGTCAAGAGTGGAAGTGATGTGGTTGTCACGACTACAGACTTAACGGCAGATTTAGAAGGCAGCACCTTTATTCGGCTCGCTGGTGGCTCATATTTGGTTGATCCCGCGAGAGCTGTCAATGCCACAACCTTTTTTCTCGACCGCCCGTATGCAGGACCAACGTATAATGATTTACCCATTTACGTTGACGGTATTGGCACTGGAATTTTGCTCGAAGTAATTGGATCCGATTCTGTTCAAGCTGGTGCACGAATTGATGTGTATGCTACAAGTGTAAACAGTTCCAATGCGACAGATATAATGATATCCACGACAGTTGATGGTGTGTCCAGCGGAAGAATAAAAATAGATCAAGTTGGAATCACCTTGCTTGGACAATCAACGAAAATCAAGTCTGATGTTGACAACATTAGCATTGAGTCGGCAAAAAATCTGTTTCTGGCAGCAGGATCCCTCGATAATAAACCTGGATCGACAATTGTTGTTCAATCTGGTGACTCAAACTACCAACCAGGCGGAGATATTGATATTGTGACAGGGAAAAGCACTTCTACGTCATCTGGTTCGATGCGTTTGAAGACCTCGAATGCAAGTGCAGATGGTGCATCTTCTGGGACCTTGCAAATTAGCACAGGCAATGGACATAGTGCCCCGTCGGGAGGTTTAAGCATGTACTCTGGTGACGCTTCTGCTGGATCTTCCGGAACAATAGCAATAATGTCAGGCTCAGCAAGTGGATCCAAGTCTGGCGATGTCAAAATTAGTACATCCTCATCCCAAGGTGGACCTGGGGGGTCTATGTATCTTTCAGTTGGCGAAGGTGACACAAGCAACGGTGGTGATGTAAAAATCCTTGCAGGTGGCACACTTGCTTCTGGAGCAAGCGGCGGGAATATTGTCTTAACTAGTGGCTACAGCCCAGATAGTGGGGGAAACATCTCCGTTACAAGTGGAGTCGGCAACAACATAAAAGGCGGTTCGATTCAAGTTGCTAGTGGCGGTGGCACCAGCGGTTCAAGTGGTGATATAAGGATATCTACAGCCAACTCCAACTCCAGCAGCGGCTCTATTTCGATCAGCGTGGGTTCAGGCGATGCAATCGACAGTGGTGTTGTGAGCATCATTGGTGGAACGAGCACGGCAGCTGCAACGGGCGTCGGCGGTCTCGTGTCTGTGAATGGTGGCGACGGCACGAGCACCGGTGGTG
>JAADVF010000965.1:0-10783 GCA_023334555.1 Elongisporangium undulatum | reverse complement strand
TGGTCTAGTGGTATGATTCTCGCTTAGGGTGCGAGAGGTCCCGGATTCGATCTCCGGCAAGGCCCAATCTTTTCTTTCTTTCCCGTGCGGTACTTGGGCGTGTGGCTGGTGCTTTGTTTTGGTTTGTTTTGGTTTGTTTTGGTCAGTGGCTGTGTAGAGTTGTGTTTCTGCAATTTCTTAAGCTTTTACGCTTAACAAGTTACAACTCGGTGGATTTGCCATTATTGCCAATCATTTACTCAAGCGATGGAGAGAAAAATACGACAAGTAACTCGACCACCATCACCTCTGATGAAACATTTGTGGAGCAGTAGCTGCTTTTATTTTTGTGAGGGAAGGAGGAACAGGAACGAGCCGCGTTGGAGCTCTTCGAGAACTTTGCTCAAGCTGGCAGCGATCAAATTCCATTATTCAATCAGCTTTGACAGGAAAAGCAGGAAGTTTAATAGTTGGACATACTCTGGCAAGTCTCGAAAAAGTTCTGGCGAGTCCTAACGGAATCGTTGTTGTACCAGAACTGAACTGTCTTGTAAATGACGAAGTATCAATGATGACCAAGGATCAGTTACTGAAATTGGATGGATTACTTAGAAAAGCCAAGCAGATCGCAGGTGTTCTGTTTGGAGGTGTCCACATTGTGTTCGTTGGCGATTTTCTTCAACTTCCTCCAGTATGCGCAGAACCCATTTTCACGGACCTGTCTCAGATCTGAAGTCTTCTTTTTCTGACTTTGACGCTTTTCAGCTATGGCGCAAATTTGAGAAAGTTGTGGTGATGGAGGAGTCAGTGAGATTTTCCATAGCGCGGTACGGTTAGTGGACTCCTAAATTTCTTCACCTAATTAATAGCAGGGTTATCAACGACGAATTATCTGGAACAAACATCTGTCTCCCAGGTTCTGTACCAGATGGATCCGTCTTTGTGACCCCAGACAACAACACTCGAGCTGCAATCAACAGCCATTTCATTACTACCACAGCAAAATTGCTTCCAGCTGGTGATTTTCTAATTCATGTGGTGGCAAACTTCAAGGGAGCATTAAATAATCTGATTCAAGCCGACATCACGATGATTATGAGTCTGCCTGACTTAAAATTTGGTAGAATGGCGCCGTATTTGGATCTTATTGTGGGTATGCCTATCCAAATAACCCAACACGTTCGAACAAAAAAGGAGTGGCCAACGGCACAATGGGGAATTTAGATAGTGTTCATTTTCCCCCACAAACGACGTTCACACAAGTTCAGGATATGCGTACAGGTGTTGTTGTTGTTCTACCAGACAAGCGTCCTATCTATGCATTTGTTTGCCTGAAGCGAGGGTCCAATGCTCGACCAATTATTGACGGCATAGATCCCGATCTGTTTCCTGTATTTCTTGACACAGAGGCTTTAAAAAAAGAGTCTATTGATCTGACCAAGTCCAGCACCAGATAATGTCGCAAGCTTACAATCAAGATACAACAATTTCCATTTGTTTGTGCAGTTGGAGCCACAATATACAAAGTGCAAGGTAAGTCACTGCACTCAATGACTGTTGTTGACTGGAAATGTAGCTCGGCAGGAGCCAGTCAACCTCAACAATCATATTTGATGGTATCTCGAGTTGTGAAACGCGACGGTCTGGCTTGCATGAAGCCACCTTACACACTCAATTGCATCCTGGTCCAAACCACCGAATCCAGCTATTGAGGAAGACACCGCCTTCGAGAGCAAAGTATTATAACTCTGGGGACTTTTTACGCGTCGATTGATGCAGGCGCGCGTTAAACATGCTGGACATTTTAATCCGCTTTCAAAGCATAAACAAGCAACAACAAAGGGCACTTGATTTTGTGCAAACAACTTCTCTTGTGACAGGTTAGTTTCTTCAGAACAAGGGCTGTCATATAGGGTATCCTATTCAATCCGGATGTCGGAAAGCCGAGTCACGAGCTGGCAAAACTTGTCTTCGTACACAAGCCTCTTGCGTGAGCTGATGATTCGCAAGATTGCGCCACAACTGGGAACGGTAGGTGACTCCAACAACTCTCCAAAAACGGTCACAGTCAAGAGAAGTGCGTCGACTTCAACATGATCCTCCTCGCTTAGTGCGTGGATTCTCTTGAACTAAATCATTAGAATGAGAAAAGGTTACTATTTAAGACAAACAACTCCAGTGTAATCAGTAGACTCACTTCCATTAGGTCTTCAAGCGACTCTTCTGAAGTCGCGTCCGTAATGTGCTATCGGATCAAGCGCCTATCGCCGTAGGTGTACGCAGACGCCCAAAGGAATATTCCTCGAACGATCATATCGACATCTGGGTTTGAAGGCTAACCAAATTCGTTGCGGACAACATAGTCCCTGAGCTCTACTCACACATAAACAAGGTTAGATCACAGATTTTATAAGCATCAAGCATGCTCACTTTACACTCAACAGTTGATAAAACGACTTCGTCGCGAGCAACTTGAGCAGCAGTTCGCTGTTGTCGAGCTGCCTGGAGTCTCTTCAATGGCGAATCGGTTTGCCTCTTGCTTCCAACACGCTGCATCGGGGACAAGACAGCTGATGTCGCGCTTCTTTTGACTGGTCCTATGTCCTGGCTTGGCTTCTATCCGTGTCGTAAAGAGAGAAATGTACAGGAGTAGAGGGGGGGGGCTATCACTTTATGTTCTCCTAGCATGGCCTAGTTATGTCAAGTGCAACCAGTGATAGCTTGGGTTTTTGAGCAGCTGCTTAACTGGAGCTTTCAGGATTTATCTGAACTATCAAGCTCTATAGCTTGTGGTATCTTATCTATGAATTGTGGAACATTCAAACGCATCATTCTTCGAACAAAGATCACCTGTCAACACAGCTGAGAAATCAACTGGTTATTATTCTATGCTTGTTCCTTACTTAAAAGTCCAGGATTCGAGGATTTAACGGTCAACAGATGGAAGTACATTCATTCCGAGACTACGAGCGATTGCGACCCAATCAGTTGATGTTTCGCTACTTGAAGGTACATTCCTATTGTATCTAGTATTTTAGGCACTATAGTGCCCTACGATAATTATGTGATGTTTCCTACACTATTTTCGACAGCCACCATGAAGTGGCAGTACACCATCTTTGATACTACGCCTCAGGCAATACGGTACTTCGTCAAATTTCACAGTTAATTCAATTCAATTCCATTGTTTTCCTTGTTCTCCCCAACCATGCAATGATATAAAACAAAATAAAAAATAGAGGGTTTTGGGCCATCAATTCGATCTATGTCATAAGCTGGGTCCCCAAGCCATACGTGGTATACACGATATCGCATCAAGAAAGGAATTGGCTCATTGCATGCTTAAACTCAGTCTTGCTGGGTTTGGCGCCGTAATGCTGCTTGGCGCACGCGCTCACGAACACTGCCTGGATCTTGTACCGGTGTACGAGCTGCGGTCGTCCCACCGACTGCTTGACCAGCTCCTATACTCCCGCATCGGGCTATTGTTTAGCGCAAATGTGTAGTGTAACCCCAGCATCGTCACGAAGCTCACCTGCAAATGCAGCATACATAACGTCGGAGCGGCTTGTCAGACGGGGCGCGTTGGTGCCGCCCACAGGCGCTTGACCAGTGGCTTCAGCAGGCATGAGGCAGCTCACGAATGAACCCAAGTACGCCGCACGGTTGATGAATGCTGGAATGGGCTTGTTCAGCAGCAGCTCACATAGTGCGTTCGAGTAGGTATTGCAGTTCCTACAGACGCAAATATCAGCCTTCAGACTGCAATTGCGGAGCACGGGACAGTGCGCACTCACTTAGTGAAGAGATTGTAGCTGTTCCCGTCGAACTCGGAGCTCAGCGACATCGCCAGGCGACGCGCTTCGCTAGCTGTGCCAGTGAACATGCCCATCTCGACCGTCTCGCGGAACGTGGCACCTACAGACACACGCGCGTTATCAGCATATATCCAGACACCTGATATATAGATTCTTGCACGCACCTGAAGCCTGCTTGGGTGTCGAGGCGAATACGCCACCGCCGCTGGCGAACGAGTACTCGTCCCCGCCGATCTCGACGCCGCTGTGGTAGAATCCGATCCCAATGACTGCGCACAGAGCTGTGAGTTGCCAGCCACACACAGCTACACTTATAGCAGACACGCACTAGCGGTGTACGCGTTGGCGTCCGTGAGGTCGTACACGTTCACGCGCACGGGCGTCTGGGGCACGCGGCGTGCAGCCATCGTGTCTTCGTCTGCTGGGGGAAAGAAGAACTGCCGGCCGGAATGACTCAGAATCTGAGCGGCGGGTGACGCGAAGGTCGCAGCAAGCGACTTCAACTGCTACTTTTCGTGGCGTTTGAGCAGACTGCGGGCCTTCTTGAGCGCGTCCTTGCGCGCCTTCCACGTGCTCTTGTAGGTCTGCGAGCTGCTGTCCATGATTCCCTCGAGCGCCTGCTCGAGATCGGCGTGACGCGTGTCAAACCGCTCGAGATCGACCAGCGGCACCCAGTCGAAGAGCGGCACGATGTACAGCGAGCTGGTGGAGAGCGTGGCGCTCGTGATCTGTCTGGCAAAGCGCATGGCACTTTGGGGCGTCGGAAAGCACTGATAGACGTAGACCGCCACGCTCTCAATGACCTTGGCGGACGGCTCCGAGAGCAGGACGCTGACGCAGGCGTACCGCTGGCCATTGGCGTGCGGCAGGTCCCGACCACGGAACTGGTAGACATCCACGGGCTCTGCATCGCTGCTCTCGTGCGCTTCAGAGAAGAAGTTCTGCAGAGCCATAGTCATCTCATTCTCCTTGTAGATGGCGAAGCAGCTAGTGTCCTTCCCTGGAGGCTGCAGCCGCTCCAGCGTGCAGATGTGGCGGAACAGCCCCATGGCTTCGTCCAGGTCGCGAACCTTGCCAAACACGCGGAAATGAGTGACAACGAGCTCTGAAGCATCAGCCCCTTCGATCTCATTCGCCTTGCGGCCGTCAGCAGCACGAGCAATTCGAGCCTTCGAAGCAGAGAGAGTGGTCTTTGGGCGCGTGTGTTCCCTCATAAAGCCCAGCAGAGCAAACGGCTGGCAAACTCCGTGCACGGGGTTCCAAATCGCAGTCACAGAGTTTGCAGCGCTCGTGACTGCCATCTTGGCTGGCAATACACTCAAACTCGAGTTTGTGCGTAGTGTGGTGCTTCGTCTACGGTCTCCTGGCGAGGTCGTAGCGCCATACAAGGGCTTTTCACGCAGAATGCGAGGCAGGGTCGAGCTCAATTCGCTCGTCACACCTTGTAGCATTGCAGTCGACCTACTCTTGGACAGCGATGGCTCTGCCACAGTCACTGGTGCGTTGCCTTCTCGCAACCTGTTATTGGAGGCTGAAAAGTTGGATCTCGTGCTCTTGCTGCGCGATGCAAACGCCATCGTTGAATGCCTGCGAACAGCCACTTCCTCTTGATTGCTTGGATCCACCACCATCACGTTGCTTGCTGCTACTACTGCTGGAGACACAACTAGGGCGCTGGCATCGGAATGCCTGCGCTGAGTGTCATCATCCGAATCGACTTCTTCCTCCAGAATCGTCTGGTCTCTGACAGGCTTCGGCACTGAAGACGGTTTCTCATGAATTTCAGCCTTCTGGTCCCCTGGATCACCCACCAGAGTGCCTGAATGATTTCGACGGTTGGTCAGGATCAGACTCCCTGGCTCTATGAGAGGTTTGATGAGCTGCTGCGGTGGCGGCAAGATCGGGGCTGAATTGGACTTGACCATTTTGCATGGACCTCGGTCCGATCCGATTGCGTTGCTGTGGCGAGATGACATAAAGTCCGCCAAGAAATCCTTTCGGTATCGTTCCCAGGCGATAGTTTTCAGTGCACGGCTTTCGATGCTTTCACGAATGTATCCACGCGAAGAGCGCTGGAGACTGGCTCGAGCTTCTGCTGACATGAGATGGAAGATATCAAACCTCGAGAGCACGAGAATCTTCACAGGCGATTCGGCATAAATGGAGTAGTCGCGGAGGTAAATGTCATTGAATTTCCCTGCTGACGCTCTATTTCAGCACACAAAATGATGTTAGTATCGGCATGATTGAGATGAAAGGGGAATACCAGTTCTTACTCGGTGCATCCAAGCACTGAATTGGGTCCATATCGACCAAGCTCATATAGTTGTGTTTGACTGGTAATTGGATGCTTGCCTTCATGAATCATAACACATTCGCCCCGAGTGACTAGAAACATCTCTGCCGCTCGGGATCCCTATCATGAACAGAGCGCAACGTTTGAATACCAGATGTATGACTGCTCACTGCACACACCTCCGTTTACCTGCTTGCAGATTTCTCCCTTGAATGGGATGTACTTCTCTGTCATGACTGAACACATGCCTTCGATGGTGTTATCATCCCATTCGGGTCCGATGAAGTACGGGTTCTGGCGAAGAAGATGCGCATACTGGGCGTGGTACTCATTCTGGTACTTCTTGATCAAAGGACCATATTGATCTCGCCCTAACACAAGCAGCTCGCAATAGTCTGCGCATACGACAGTTGCTCGGCGGATTCCATTCTCCTCAGACAGAGCGAGCTCTCCGAAATAGTCGCCTTCTGCTAGACGGGACACCACGTTCTCCGACGTTTCTTCAAACCGATTCTTGGCTCGCACACTGACCTCTACGCAACCGCTGAAGATGATGTAGAAGTGCTTGCCCACTTGTCCTTCTTCGAACAACACCGTATTGGTGACTGCACTGATCAGTCGCATCGCCTTGCAGAGTTGTTTGCGCACTTCGAACGAAAAGCGCGAGAAGAACTTGACGCCTTTGAGATACTCCACTGCGAATTTCAGGTCTTTCTCGGACCGCTGGGACGAATTGCGCAGGAAAATGTTCCGGATGATGTCTTTGTTGGATCGGAACCGCTTGGAGATCTCAAGACTGTTGCCCGTGGAGGAGCCGCTCTGGGATTCGCGCATCAAGTCCGTGAAGACCACTCGGTTGATGAAAACCAGCTCAGCGAATTCACTTGCTATGATCGCGGATGCTATAGGACACGTAAGTTACAGTCCGCATTGCAAAGCAGAGCAGCTACTTCAATTGCGGTACCTGCTCGCATGTCAGTATCTGACAGTAGAGCGCGTTCGCCAAAGCTCTCTCCTGAGAACAGGTGGACGTTGGTTGTTGTGATGGCTGGAGCATCTGCCATAGGTGGCTGTTCAGTGCGTACGATGTGGACTACATGACGCAATGACTTCATATCAATCACAACTCGTTATTCCAGAGCCAAGGGAATCACTTACCATGGCCAGTAAGCACCAAGTAGAAGCTGTCTCCAGGCTCATTCTAGAGGCCAGACACTGTCCGTTAGAGTCCGTTTCTCATGGAGCTCTGCATGCATTCAACTGCACCTGCTTGAACACGAAGACTCCCTTCTCGTTGAACGTGCAGATCTCGAGGGCCTGGTACAGACGGTCAAGCTTAACTATACAAAAAGGAGCCATCATGTGAGTCAAGGGAAGCAAAAGCATGATGGACATGCGATTACACACGTACATGCGTCCAGATCCGCAAAGAACTCGAGCAGTTTGGACGACGAGAACAGAGCCTTAAGCTGCCACATAAGCACCAACAGTGAATCAGTCGCACACGGTGCTTCATATTAAGACACCATGACGATCGTACCACGTGGATGTCGTCCATTGTGCGTCTCCCGGTGGGTTTGCGCAGGATCACGCGGCAGTCGTCCACCAGCGGGTCCTCCTCCGCAACAGCGCGCTGGAAAGCATCATCGCTCGCGGTGGACGCCAGTCGTGTGGCCAGGGACTCGCGTCGGACCTCCGCCTTCTTCTCTGTCGCCATGGCTCTCAATGCGCCCAACGCAAGAATAGCTTCAACCTAATGTTGCGCAACATTCCTCGATGCTGGTCAGTATAGTGACATGGTTGCCGTTGGCGCAGGTTTCAGAAGAGTGACAACCGCTCTTGCCTGCAGCATGGACGGCCCATCGGCCTGGGCGGAAGCCTATGCGCGCGCCTCGCAGACGCTGCGACGCCAGCTCACGAGTGACCGGTCGCGCTCGCTCTACGAGACCTTGGCCACACACGCGGCGGATGCAGCCACGGGCGGCGTGGTGTTCTTTCTAGGCGCGACCGCAGCGCAGGCCGTGCAGAAGGCGGCGCGCGTCGGTGCGGCCACGCCGGTCTTGCCCCGGGTCGTTGGACTGACTGCCGTGGCGTCTTCCTCGGTGCTGGCGCTGCACTTTGCATCGCTACCACGGGAGTTGTTTGAGGATCGCGCTCGTCTGACGCCATCCATGCTCGAGCGCATCGTGAACACGCGCGTGGACGATCTGCAGGACGCACCGATTCCGGTCTACATGATCATGGGTTTGCTCTGCTTCACGCTGCTGGGCGGACGTTCAACGTCACTCTCGCCCAGTCACTACGCGCAACTGGGCGCATTCCACTCGAAGAAGGCCTCATTGCCGGCCACAGCAGAGTACGCGACTCAGGTCGAGCGCGGCGTGATCCAGGAGTTCGGTCGACTCTTTGGCTGCCACACGTGCGGCATCAAGCGCGGCGTGCGGTACCATGCCGACCACATGCCACCAAAGCTGTAGGTGCCTTTCATTGCGTGGGAGTGAGGGGCAGGCCTAATCCCAATTCCCTACAGGGTTGCGCAACACCAAGACGCAAGCATTTGGCGACGCATGACAGGCCGCAAGACGGCGTTCCGGTTCTATCCCCAATGCGAACCGTGCTCCAACCAGCAGGGCTCAGTTGTGAAGCAATGGAAATCGACGTTGAAGACTCATTTCCGATCTGTGCGGCCGTACCACTTCACCGGCATGTGGCTCGTTTTGTTCTGTACTGGCGGCCTCTATGTGGGCGGGTCGGACTTTCATGGTGCGCTGCCTCCTTACTCTCACTATACACTTACGTCAGTCAGTTATGCTTATGAATCCCTTACGTTGTGGTTGTAGCCATGTCCAATGTGCAATCCCCACCCAAGCATTCCTCTGAAGATGACACGGGCGACCACAAGGTAACTCTGGTATTGAACGAGGATGCGTACCTGACGACGCTACGAGAGCGTGAACGTATCCTCCGCCGGCAAAAGCAAACGACCAAGGACAAGGGGGAGATACGTGCAATAAACACTGAGATTGACGGAATTGTGCAATGTAAGAAGGCTCATAAACAGACCATGAAGCAACAGACACGTCCGTAGAGTTCAGTTGAACCAATTCAGAAATGATACACAATGGCCAAGAGTTCGATCCGTAAGCATCCAACACCAGAGCTGATTTTGTTTTGCTAGTGCGCCATTATGATGAAGTGGAAATTGAAGTGGAAAGTCGTTTTCGAACGCAAGATATCGCATGTTTGTTGTGTTGTGCTCTATTTTCGTCCACATGTTACACCGGTACGTATAACCGACAGCCAATTCGTCTTGAGTGCGACGCCAAGTCGTGAACAATTGTCAAAGACACTCATGCAGCATGCCCAGATCCCGAGCAGTCAACGCGGACACAAACGCTCGGACAAAGCGCACCATTCGACGTACCCTCAACGCGCAAATCGCTTGCTCCGCCCAGTCTCTCGGACAGAAGAGGAATTACAGCAACGCGAACAGGGATGGAATGATCGTTTTTTCTACGAGGAGCCATCGAAGTCCACGAAGCTCGCGCGGTCGGATCGCATCGCAGCAACCGCAATCTCTCCAGATTCATTGAAACAAAAGGAGAAGAAGATTCAGGACGAGCGCGCTCATTACGGTAAGTGGGCTTGATCAGAGCGATAACTTGCTTTTTCAACTAGCTGATCCTGCGTATTGGTCGTAGGAGGGATCCATAGACGAAGATTGGTGCAAGACAAGAAACCTACCATCAATGGGCGCCTTGTTCCGCTAGGATTTAACCCCGGAGACGCAATTACAGTAAGTCCCAGAGCAGCTTCCATGATAACCTGTCATTTTACCTTTGCTATGGTTTATTCTGTAGAATGCACCTACACCCGCAAGCAAAGAAGAGAGGCTCCGATTTAAAGTTTTGAAGGCCATTGAGACCCGCGAGACCCTCCTGTACCAATTGAGCGCATTGATACTATGCACTCCTGTGCAGGAGAATCTTTTCCAACCGTCTCGTCCAACAGAGGCTTTCAAGGCAGGAAGACCCGGTCTGCAAAGTTTTAAACCAAAGTCAGGCATGGCCTTGGCACCCAACTCATCCATTGGCAATGCGTCCATGACCAGCGCCCGTGAGGCGACAAAAATGGCGCAACAACTTGCAGTGGATCTTCAAATAGCGGGCATACAATGCGTTGAAGCACTGGTGGAGTGGATGCTGGAAGCCGGAGCAACAGCAGAGTGCGTATACCTTTTCCATGTTGATCATGCCCATTTCTGACGCTTTGGTTTTATTTTGTTTGTTAGCAAACCTCCGCCATTTCTTTGGCGTGGTCGTAACTATTTCTTGAAAATGTATGGAGATTTAGATTTTGCTGGGCACGAACTTCAAGCACGCGGCGTAGTTCTGGATTGCTATACACCACACAACCCTCTGTTGATACGGCCTGAACAGAAGCTCGGCCGAGTCTTGGCAGCTCAGTCGATCATCACAGAAATGGTGGAGACTGCTGCGGGATCAACAATGATGCCTGTACTAGTTCAATATGATGCGACTCATCCACGACCTCCTCAAGTGGTGTCTGGTCGAGCGCCAATTTTCAAAAGTGGTGCTGAACCAACCCAAGAAAGCTCTGACGACGAAGAACACCCACAAGTGTTCCCAACAGTGACCAAGACTGATAATCGTGACAACCAGCAATTAGA
>JAADVF010000964.1:0-10792 GCA_023334555.1 Elongisporangium undulatum | reverse complement strand
GTTGTTTATCTCGGCAGAGTGCTCCAGATTCCAAGACGAATGTATAGTTGGCGCACGACTGCGTGTGCAATGAAGCTTTCTTTAACGTAACGAGAAGCCGTCTGCATTTTCTACCAGATGTAGTCTATCTATTCCGTTCTGTCTGTCCATGACCATCATGGACTGCTCCATGTCTCGTGGGGTGACGCAATTCAGCTCAAGTGGTTCACAACGCAGAACTACAGTCGCTGGTGCCTGCGTACATTTCGACCGATTTCGACGGCAAAAGCCACACGCGCGATCTTGTCTCTCGAACGAAGCGGGCGGTTGACTTTTATATCTTTTATATCAATGGCACTTCGCTGCCGATTTATTTCCAGCTCAGTATCAACGCACCGTTGGTCAGTTGGGCGAAGATGATTTATTTCCAGTTCAGTATCAACGCACCGTTGGTCAGTTGGGCAAAGATAAGTCTTCACCGAGGTCCACCGATACTGATAATATCCCCTAGAGCAGCTCCAAAAAGCGCAGACTTGCATCAACCGCTGATATCGATCACGCGTGAATGGTTCACAGCCTATGTTCGTGCTGGTGGATCTGGCAGTGCCAGCTCATCGCTCGTTCCTTCCTCGGTGCTCAGTTTTTTCACTCCAAGTACCTATTTCAGCCAATCGGATATGCTTTCCGTCTGCTTTCCGCCTGTTTTCAGCCAATCCGACAACGTTTCAGGAAAGACAGCTTTTCGCTCATAGTTTTCATCCTCTTATTGCTCATATTTTTCACATAATACCCTTGTTTCAGCGTGTAAATCTACCCAACTCAAAGGAACGCGCTGTTGATTGGGTCGGCGTCCACTAGCATGGATGTGGTGGGGTCCGCCTCATTCTTCTTGGCGTTGCAGAACACGTGCGTGAGTTGCTGTAGCTTGTCGTTCGGCAGCTGATCGTGGAACTTGGAGTGAATGTAGAACCCCTGAGGGCCAAACGTTTTTGAAGGCGCCGTGCTCGCCACTGGTAGAGAGAACACCACCCACGCGAGCTGCTGCAGATGCGGGAATTGTCGACGCTCAGTCCAGAAATCAAACAGACGAACTTCACCAGCGATCAGGAGTTTCCAGTACGCCTCGTTGCAATCCTTGAGTTGGCCGATCATGTCCTTGTACTTCTCAAGCTGGTCGAGCACATTCACGTCGCGTTGACCCTCGCAATACGAAACGATAAAGTTCTCGACTTCTTGCTTCTTTACGGGATCCATGTTGCGGCCCAAGAACAAGGGATCGAGCATGTACGCGACACCATGCGTGTCACCGTAGATCGCGTTGAACCGCTCGTTCACGCACGATGAGATCAGCGCCTTCTCCTTCTTGTTGACTCCTTCCATGGATGCATACGCTTCGAGCAACTGCAGGAATGCCGGGTAAACTTGAGACATAGAAGCTCGGTCGCTCTCAAAGCGCGCGAGCTGCTCCTGCAGCGGTCGAAGGATGTTCAAGGCGTTCACGAGGTCCTGCACAAAGGTTTCACCCAGTACAAAGTCCTGGATGCGCTTTAGCGTTTCCTGCTCATTAATGCTGCGAGCGTCCACAAAGTCTCGTCTTGACACAATCGCATACAGCTCCTTCTCAGCCTTGAGAATGGACTCCATGGATTCACAAATGCTGGTGGGACGACGGCCATTGGAGAAGTCAAATATCGGCTGGCGGTTCTCCATGCGTTCCATGCTGCGTAGATGACTGTTGCCCTGGAAAAGCTTGACCATGTCGACCACCACATCGTGGACCGTCGAGAGCCACGGCAAGATCGTGCACATGTCATTGATCAGCAAATGCAGCGCATGGCACACGCAGCCGTGGTAGAACACGCACTGCGGGTTCTTCTTCAAAATCTTCTCGCGCGTCGCACGCGTGATGGCAGTGGCCACGGGCGCCACGACGCCGTAGAACACCGCCTTCTTGTGCTTGGTCAAGATTGTCTCGATCTCCTCGACGCCTGGCTCCGGGGACTCGGATGGGCTCGATTCCAGATAGTACGGCACGTTCTCGCATATTGCCGAGTAGTTGGTGACCGAGTTGCCGTTCACGTCGATCCAGTTGTCGATCGCCAGGCAGCAGGCCTTACCCGCTAGCATCTTGTGTACCTTGGTGATCGAGGCTTGGTATTCCATATCCAGCAGATCATTTTCGAGCTCCTCCTTTGTAGGCACGGCCACGTCGGCGCGCAGCACCTTGAGCGCGCGCAGCAGTGACTTGTTCTCCACGTCGTCGAACGTCTGGCCGGTCGAGTAGATCCACTGCGCGAACCGGCGCTTGAACACGCCGATCTTGTTCATGTACTCGCTCTTGCGCAGCTTGATCTCGTTCGGGTTCACGCCGCTCTCGGGCGAGATCGCCAGCGCGCCGCCATTATCACCCGAGGGCATGGGCTTGAGCCGCTTGCCGAGCAGGCACTTGGTCTCAAAGTGTGCGCGCACACGCTCCACCTTAGTGTATCCGTAGCGGTGGATCACCATCTGACACTTGTTGCAGATCACGTTCTTGTTCTCGGCCACGGTGATCTCGCGCCAGATCTCGTCGCGCTTGCGGCCGCCCTTGCGCTTCTCGGGCAGCGCGGGGGCGCCTCCGTTGGGCTTGTCGTTCTCTCCGAGTGCGCCGCCTGAGGCAGCTTGGGGCAGCGGGGCGGAGGCCACGCCAACGACCGCAGAAGGCGCCGCGACGGGCACGGCCGCACTGGCCGTGGGCATGGGCACGCCATTATTGCGAAACGTCAATTCGTCCGCCATGGAGCACGGTGGTTCTTTGAGTGTCGCTGCTAAAAACCCAATGACCCGGCCATCGGCAAAAGCGCGCGCGCCGGTGGACAGCGAGCGGACCACGTGATTTAAACCCCTTTCCACGCGGAAAAACCAAAGACCCAGATAAGGTTTTACTATAAAACCTTTGCCCTTGTCCACTGCATGTTGAGCAAACGCTGCTTTGGGAGAATTTGGGCGGCTTTTACCCAACTGCGGGCGGGGACGATCGGTCGTACTGGAGGCAACAACTCGACACAGCTTACCCACTGATGCTGGCTGGCTCTACAGCCTTGCTCGCGGGGTTTGATCATCTCTTGCCTCTGCTTGGGGAGTTGGGTTTTATTGTTCAAACTGGCAAAAAAGCGCGCGCTTCTTGCTTCGTTTCAACAGTTAACCGGTATGGTCGTACCGACTCGAAAAATCAATCGCCTTTGCGCGACACCACGGAATACAACAACCTTCCCGCGACATTCGCGCTGACGCCTGGATTCCCTCGCAAACGCGATGGTTGCAAGACCGGGTCGGATGGGTAAGGCCGCACCGTAATCAGAGCGGACCAGAAACCCGACCCGACCCGGGTCCGCCCGTTGTTTCCCCAGACAACTGCAAGCCCAGTTTCGGGTGCGCTTCATTTTGGTTTGCGCCCGTTGTGATCCCAAGAGAAAGTCAGCTGCATGTGGCGATCTTTGCGGGCCACGGACCATGGTGGTGCGTCGCTCTCCGCCCGCTCTCTCTGTGCTTCTGCTGGGTGGTAACTGACCATGGCTGGGCTCCTGTCTCTCTTTCTTGCGTCTCGATCTGGCCACAGACCGTCAGCCCGCACCGCAGGAAGCCGACCGAACGCGTGTGCTCCAGGACCGCCGACTGCGCAACAGTCTGTTCTCGTCGTCCGACTCGGACTCCTCGGGGGAGAACGAGGTAGTCGAAGTGACCGAGGAGAACAGCAAGATGGTCGGGAATGCGGCCGGCCCTCGCGCAATTGGGGGCATGGGCCAGCGCAGTCGATCGGTCAATAACAGTACAAGCGCGTCATCCTCTTTGACCCCGCGGCGACAGACCATGTTCTCATCCGGCCACGTGGGCCGCGCTGGATCGGCACACCATCTGACAGGACCTCCAGCAGCGCCATCGTTCACTTTGTCGCCGGGGATGTCAGTTCCCGAGCGCAAGGGGTTGTTCGAACATGACGATGAGGCGGATTCGCTGGAAAGCTTGCATGCGCGCGTAAAACTGCGTCAGCAGCAGAAGCTGTCGGACATTGAGCGTCTTAAGACCGAGTTGGACGCCGCACAGCAACGCGTAGCTGAGCTCGAGCAGCAGGTCGAGAAGGAAGCGAAAGAGAAAGCCGAGTGCGAGATTCGCATGAGAGAATGTCAGCGGATCATTGAGAAGCGCAACAAGCAGCTGATGAAGGCCAGCGAACGAGTCGCGCGGTACACAGAGCAGACCGAAGGTCACGTAGCTGAATTGCAGGCTACGATCACAGAGCTGACAACGCAGGCGGCACGATTGCATTCTGATGCTGCCGCCCAAGCGGACCGCTTGCAATACGAATTCCAAGCTGCACTCATGGAACAGCGCAATACGTTTGAGCACAAGTTTTCCGAGCAGCAGCAACTGTTTGAAGAAAGAATTCAGCGTGCTACGGAGAGCTCAAATGACGCGCTGCAGGCCAAGACGAAAGAAAATGCTCAATTGCTTTCCAGAATATCGGAGCTGGAGGCCGAAGCTGTTCGTGCTGCATCGCGCTCCGTAGAGATCGATGAGCTTCAAGCAATGCGACAACGAGCAGAAGATGCTGAGGCAATCAGTCGTGGGCTCAAATTTCAGCTGCAAAAAGATCAGCAGGAGAAGAAATTTTTGCGCAAGCAGCTTGCGGCACTGCAAACTTCAAGCCAAACCGCTGCGGGTAGAACAGCAATCAGTTCACCAAAAGCATTTTTCGGAGCAGAACCGCAGCTCAGTCCAAGCCCAAGCAGCAGTGTTGCAAGCGCAGATCTGTCCAGTTTTGACTTTTCTCGTCCGCTTGGATCAGCGCCTGAAAGTCCTGCGAACGTGTCGACTCCATTGTCACCCAGTCGGCGTGTCCGCCCAACTCCAATTCTGACAGAAAACTCCCCAAGTGATGAAAAAGACGAATCTGTGAACACGCCGGGTGATGAAGAATTTCGGGATGATAGCCAAACAAGCAAAGTATCAGAGAATGATGAACAAGTAGAAGGCAAACCAACGACTGCGCGGACTTCAGCACCTGCTAACTTTTTCGAGAAGCTATCGATCAAGTTCAAGCGATCTTCTCCATCCAGCAGTTTTACGACGAAGACAGAGGAAAAAAGCGTGCCACCACCACCGGTTGCTGCTGCTAGTGTTTCTTCAAGCTCGCCGACAAAAGAAAAGGCTCCTCTGCAGCATGGTGATGTATTAAAAGTACGTCCTAGAATGTATGTAGCAAGATCTCCTTCACATCATGAAGAAGAGTCAAGCGACAGTATTTTCGGCAGTGAGAGTGATTCTTCCCTCTCTTCAAGTTCGGAAGACGAAAGTCCACCGATGCCTCCTCCCCCTCCTCGAACACAGCAGCCACCTATTCCTGAGCAAACAGTGATCCCTGAACCTTCAAGATTGCCTCCTTCAGATGCAAGTGCCGACGCAGATTCCAGTGATTCAAGCGAATCCGACGAAGAAGCGATACCAGTTCGTGGCAAGAAAACGCGACCTTTATCTCAGTTGAGTCAGCAGAGTCGAACATCGCAACAAAGTCGTACATCGCAGCAAAGTCGAGCATCTGCTGAGCCACTAAAGCGCCAATCTTCAAAGTTGCCCAGTGATAGCAACTCAGACGAATCGGAAGATGATCAAGAAACTCCCAAGCAGTCGAAGCAAAATGCCGCAGTTGCCAATGATGATATTTTATCGTCTGAATCTTCCTCAGAAGAACAAGAACATATTGAGGAACGAAACAGAAGGAAGCGACGAGACACACAAGACGAGCCACGATTAAAGCATTCCCGATCTTCTTCGATTCCAGGAGCCAGAGAAAAAAGCAACAGTGTGGGGGATCTTAGCGGAAGTGGCTCGCACACCAGCAAAAGTCGAATGAACGAGTATATGGAGGCTCGCGCCAAAAAACGCCAAGAAAAGCTGAAGAAACACGAAGAAAAGCAGAACGAAGAGCACTTGAAGAAGGCTGAATACGAAAAAGAGTGGGAGAAAATGGCTCAAGAAGAGCGAGAACGCAAGAAAAAGCAGCAACAAGCGCGACGAAGTGGCCGACGTCGTCCTTCTAGTATGAAAACCGTTCGAGTGTCACAAATGCGACATCAAATGAACAAGCAGCAGCAACAAAAGGAGCAGCATGACCAACATCGATCTCATTTGGATGGTGGAACTGAAGAACAAGCTCGACCCAAAAGTGAGAATGAGTCATCTGACAGTGAAGATGAGACCGAATTTGAAACCAAACGTGTTCAAGTTCCGATTGTGGATATGCCTCCGCCTCCTCCACAGCCGACAGATGCGGACACGGAATTATATATCAGACAGCAGGCCAGATTGCGGGAACGCCATGAAATTGAAATGAAAAAGAAGCTGGAAGCTGAAGAGGCCGATCAAATTAGTGGGCAAATTCATCGGCGTGTCGAAATGTGGGCGTTCGGCAAAGAACTGCTGCATATGATCCTGACGCTGGATCAGATAACAACCAACGATGCACTTCGAAAATGCCAATTGACTGTTGTGCAATCGCCAGACAATGAAACCGTGCGAAAGGCTTATAGGTACGTGAAAAATTGTGCATACTTATGGTTGGATTGCGGATACTTATTTTGTGTCATTATGTTTGCAGAAATGTGATTCGCGTTATCCATCCAGATAAGTTGCGAGGAGCCTCAGTGGCAGAACAATTGGAGGCGAAGGAGCTTTTCACTGTTCTCAACCAGGCATTCGAGAAATTCAAAAACCAGATGAGCTAACTAGATCTTGTCGTGCGTGGAGCTGTCACTTCGTCAATGGAAATGGTGTGAAGAGTGCAATTTTGAGATAGTGCACATGATTTGAAGTAATTAAGTTTGCAAGTTAGAAAGCATTTTGAGGAAATCCCGTCTTCGCCCGCGTTTCTTCAATGAGTCGAGTCAGCTCGCGCACCAAGTAGCTTTCCTCGTCATAGGCGCCACTCGCCAGTAACAGCTGCTTTTCACGTGTCAGTCGGTCAAGTTCCCCTTCATAATGAGGGGTATGTGCTGCATCGAAGCCATTTTCACCCTGCTCGATGATGTCGTCTCCCTCGTCATGACGTAGTACAATATCATCGTGGTCTGGCATTGAAACCTCACTAACACTGCCATCCAACCCGAAATCTGCTCGATCTCTCTCTCCAAACGACGAAAAAGAGGAAGCAAGACGACCAGAGTGCAATTGGGACGAGTGGTCACCCGAATCGCTCGCTCTGTCGCGGACGGCATACGGTCGCTTTTGAGTGCTCTGCTGATGCCGACTGCGTCGTGCCCTCGGTGCATCTCGTCCTGTGTGTCGTCGATGATCATCTGACACAGAAGGGGAGAAGTAATCTTGATGGTGATCAATCTCGTCGGCAGCTCGACTTTCACAGCGAAGGCTCAGTCCTCGTAGCGTTTCCAATTGCTTCTTGATAGCGCGCAATTCTTCGCGGTCTCCGTCGAGAATGTATTTCTCCTCACGCGCCAGATATTTCACACGGAGCTTCTCAACTTCCTCGACTGCGCGCGCTTCATTTTTGTGCTTTTCAGCATGGAGCAACCTGGTCATTTTGTTCACTTGAGCATTAAGTTTTTCGATTTGAGTTTCTGCGGCCTCGCGCGCCTTTTCTTGCGCCATCTTCTGGCGTTCTAGCTCCATCATGCCGCCTTTCAAGCTCGCAATCTCTTCCAGTAGCCGCGCTTCAGGCACCTTGCGCTGTTGTCGACGATATTCCGCAAAATCGGTCTCCAGTTGCTTCGCGCGCGCCTCCGCGTCACGGACTTGCTCGTCCAGCAATTTCGCTCGACGCTCGTGCACTTCGACCTGCTTTTGAACAAGCGACATGGCGTGAGCGTGCTCACTCTGCATTCGCTTGCGAGCCAGTTCGTTCTCTTCTCGCTGTGTTTGCTGCTCTCGCTGAAGGTTGCGCTCTGATTCCGTCAGCTTTCGCTCGCGTTTCTCCATTTCGACGAGAGATGTGCGCAGAGTTTGCTCCAAACGTTGGTATTCCCCTTGTGTGGAGCGCAAAAGCGTGCTTCGCTCTTCTTCACGGCGGGCCCACTCTTCTTCCAACTCGTCCATGCGTGCTTTTTCCAGCTCGGCCATTCGCCTTTTCCACTCTGCGTGTTGGGCTCTTTGTTCTTGTCTCCAGGACATGCGCTCGCGCTCTAGGGATTCCTTCATGGCCATGACGTCTCGCATTTTCTCGTCTAAATCGAGAAGTCTCTGGTGCTGATGATCCGTGCTCTGAAGCAGTTGCGCTGGAGACAAGCGTGAAGACGGAATCTCTACCTCTCGAGCTCCTGCCACTTCCAGAGGCTCCGAAAGCGAAAGAGATGAAACCAATGGCTCTTGTCGTTGAGCAATGTTCGTAGCTCTTGAGGGTGATTCCAAAGCCGATGTCATGGCAACGATTCGTTTCATATCACTTGGAAAAATTCGAGCGACGTGCCTCTCACCAAACAGTGGGGACCTACCTTGTGCAATAGACCCTCTTGGCAACAGACCCATGTCTTCTACATAGGCGACTACGCGAACAGCGCCAATTTGCTGACTTCCTGCGTTATCTCGATCTGAAATTTTCATGATTGGCACGTAAATGGAGCAGCTCTTGAATGGATGAACGCGCTGGTTGACAGGTGTTTGATTGGCTTGTTGAGTTGTAGAGTGATGAGCGTGCTCCCAGTGGGTTGTACCATCAAGAACGGTCTGAAATGTCTTCCCACACGCTGGATCCGCGCAACAGAATCGCTCTTGGGAGAAATAGAGGTAATTCAAGCTGAAAATCGCGTTTCCGACCAGTTGTACCGACCTGTAAAAGCAAGGAACACGTTTAATCTTGCATTGTAATAGCATTCAATCGTACACAACTCGTACCCATCGCCACGCTTCTCCGACAAATCGATCATCATGCAAGAGTTCATCGCTTGCTTGAAGGACTGCTCGGTTTTCGTCACTTCAAATGTACACATGGACTTAGTAACTGCAAATTCGCCTGTGTCCGCCACTTCTATCAAATCGCTTTCCACTAAGGAGCATCGCAGTAAGTTAGAAAGAGGACCCTGAAAGCGTCAAAAGCATGAAAGCATGTGTACCTCGTCCCTTGCCGTTGAATGGGTTTTCGAACGCCAGTAGGACTTCGCGCGGAGTTGTTTCAACATCTCGCATCGACTTCAGATTCACAAAGATGCGGTAGACATGCACATCGCCTTTCTGCGTGAGAGCAGCGCTTTCAATCTCTTCGTCTTGTCCATAGAGTTTCTCTTCGACGCTAAGACGACACTCTCCCAATTGGTCAGTTCCATCTCCCAGTAGCAGCGGTAGACCAAGCGACAATCCGCTGATACACTCGCTCAGCGATGTGATGCCAGCTTGCTCAAGAGTTGCAGAGTAGACTGCAATGGTCGCATTCGTTGCAGCCACAAAGCAGCGCACTTGAATCGGCAAGGAGGAAAGTTCGGTCTCTGATACTCGCACAACAGTCTTGAGGGACTCGTTTTCGCCAATGGCGTGGTCTTCCATGAACGCACAGAACGCGATCGCATCGGTGCGTGTATTGGTCCCAATCGAAAGCTCCAGCGAGACTTCTTCTTTTCCTGCAAAAGGAAGCAGCGTCTTGTTCTGTAGTCGGATGTGGTCCAGCTTGAACACGATCGATGCGCTGATTGGCGTACTTGCTTCCTGTTCAGTCAGCTCAGAGCCTTGCGTTGCATCCTCGATGGCTGGACGCACTTGAGACTCTTTGGTGTCTTGCTTGGTTTCTTCCATCGATTCGATCATTGTTGACTGAGGTGGTGGTGCAATCTCAATCGATACGGCCATAGCCACCACTGCATTGGAAGCCTCTGCGAAGGCAAACGTTCCATCCATTGAGGCCTCCTTTACCTGCTTGTCGGTCTCTACAGCGCTTGAAAAGAATTCATGCGCCACCAATGAAGCCATAGGGATCTCCACGTCGGCCAGCACTCGGTTCTCTGTGCACAGATATACTGTAAGCGACTGCTGCTGGCTCTGGAAGAACTCTTGGAGATCCTCGAGACAACTCAACACTCGGAAATTGTCTCGGATCGGAGCGAATTCGGCGACTTCGAGGTTCAGGAACACGTCGGTCTGCACCACGACCTCAAACAGCGAGTAGCTGAGCCAAAAGCCAGCCCTGTATATGTCTGCGCTTTCCCTTCTCGTGCCGATCGCGTTCTCCACCACTTCTGAGAGATTGAACGCCGATTGAATGAACACCGAGATGATGAAGACGTCAGTCCCATTGCGGCGGCCCAGGCGCAAGTACTCCCCACTGCCTGTAGTCGCCATAGAGGCCGTCACTGGTGCTGCAGGTGTCTGTTGGAATGCTAAGATCGGCCGAGCTACCGTCACAGTGGGGCTCTCGTTTGGGTTAAACGGCGCCAGCGAGGTCGAGATCTGGATCTCGCCGCCAAATGGAGAGCTTTGCAGCAGCATCCATCGCTCTGGCAGGTCTGGCGTCCTAACAGTCATACGCAAGCGCACTATTAGGCCATGGTAAGCCCACAAGAGGACATTGGCAAACGTACCTCAGGTCCAGAAAGAACCAGCCGAAGCTCACGACCGACGAGTTCTCGCTGGCTTTGGCTGTGGTCGCGAGACTCTCCGCGTCAAACGGAGTGGTGGCTACTGCCGCATCTGCTGCGCCAGTGACCGTGCGAAGGCCGTAGACATAGACCTTGATCCGGGGCGAGTACGCCTTGAGGTGGCGGAACCGGTCACGCTGCAGGGTCCACTGGAGCTCGCCGTCGTGCTGCACCCAATGCACCTCCTCTGGCATGCTGCTGCC
>JAADVF010000963.1:0-10795 GCA_023334555.1 Elongisporangium undulatum | reverse complement strand
CGTTGCAAACTCAATACGATAAAACTCAGTGAAGCGGTTGCCTGGAACAAGCGAGTAGCCGATACTTGGCACATAACTCAGCAAATCCAACGAATCCACTTTCTCCAAATGCTCGACTGAGATACAGTTCATCGCCTTCTTTGCATCAAGCTTCAGCATTGCAAACGTGATGGACGGATTCAAAATCAATCGGATACGACCGCCAACCAAGTCGAAACGGCGTCAGAAATGGTCTTTGAGGAATATAAGCTCAGCTTCATCTCTTGGGTTACTTATGGCCGCCCACTCAGTCAGTCCGTCGTAGGAAAGCACGTCCACAGGAAGAATGGCTTGGATAATACTGCTCTCATCATCTTCAGCATCGTCATTCGCATCTGCCATAAGGGCATCATATTCAGTATCGTCAATCACAGCATTCGCATTTGGCATAGGCGCATTTCTCTCGTCAGAATCTTCAGCTTCAGAGCTCTCTGCTTCCATTCGTTGCTTCATCTCCGTCCTGAGATAGTTCAGAGAAGGCGCCATCCTCGAGCGCAATTGCTTCATGGTGTCCTGGTTGTCTAGAAATGCGCTCAGCTCCTCTTTGCTCCATGGCGACAGGACAATGCGTATTGCGTTCGTGCTCTTCAACAACTTGTGGAAGTTTTTCTTCTCTGGAGACGAAAACACACACGCTCTGGACGTCTTGCGCGAAAACGTATCGTTCACTTTACCATCGATCAGCAGCCACACATCGCTTTCTCTCCACTTGTTCTCGTACGGTTCGCGTCGACCCATGACGCCTTGGTGCTGGATGTTACTTGTCTTCTCGTAATACACGTACTGACCACTCTCCATGACTTTGAACACGGACATTTGGCTCTCATCATTACGACACCACTTGTTCTCTGCACCATTGCACGTCCATCCAAAGGTAAAGCATCCGAACACAAAGCGCAGCAGCGTGGACTTGCCGATGCCTGGGTCGACCACCACGACGACATTTCGGTTCGACTGCTGCAGTTCAAGCCAAATGTTCGTGTACTCGTCTCGCAGATGAATGGACTTGGTCGGGTTGAACTCGGACTCGCCATTGAACTCCAACTCGACGGTACTTTTCATGGCCTGTGTCGTATTGTCGACCACATCTGTCGGTGACTCTATGATAACATCGTAGGCGTCTCGCAAAAGATTCTGATCTTCTTCACCGGTGCATCTATTGATGCTCCTGATGCGCGCTTTGTGATCTTCGCCATATTTAGCCTTCCAGTCTACTAGATCATAGTTGAACAGACTGACGGGAAGCAAATGCTCCATCAGTCTTGGTTGGTCGGGCTCTGTCAATACGTCAAGCAGATTCTTCACGTGATCTACTCGAACTGATCGCTGCTGTTGCTTCTTGAGATCGTTTTCGTGTCTTTTGCGCTCGTCTTCTGGTGTATTATACTCGTTTTCACTGGTCCTGAGATCGTTCATCGCCTTGTAGACCTCTGGGAAATAAGAGTGAAGTTGTCCCCGTTGGAAATCCGGTAGCTCATCCAGATGCTTTGACAGGACGTCCGGAACGACCTTCACAGCACCATCCACACGCGCACCATCCATGCACAGCCTCTTCAGGTAATCAAGGCGGAGACTCTCCGCGTCCGACAGGGACCGCTTGCGGCTTGCTTCTTCTTCCTCGAGCTACATCATTCTCTCTGGGCTTCCTTTCAACGTTTGGGATGGAGAATTTCGCAAAAATGTCAGCAGATTCGCAAAACCAGATTGTGTGATACAATTAAAGTGTTTTCGTTCTTCCGTTCCAACCCTGTTTTGTGATCACAATGCATTTGATGACATATCTTGGGAAATCAGCGACAGGGCCAGCCTACCTTACATTATCATTTATCTACTTACTGTACGCTTCAACGTGTGTCTCGGACTACTGCATGACCAGAGCCAACTGCATCTTCTTCTGGCGCACGAGCGCGATCGGGTTCTTCATGCGGATCACACGGCACAGAGACGCGTTGCCGGCGTTGAACACGCGGTAGATGCTGTAACTTGAGCCGTGTATTGCGGCCTGGTCCAGCTCGTTCATACTGATCTCGAACACGCCCTTCTCCATCGTGCGCGTGGCCTTCACTTCCACGTACTCGACGATTCGGCCGTCTTGCGAGATCGTGAGATCGTACGGATTGCCCGACTCCGCGTGCTCGTTCACCCACGTCACGACCATGCTCGGGTTGCTCTGCGCATAGCTCTGTTGCAACTGGTCGTAGACGTACTGCTCGCCCCATCGACCGATGGCCTCACGCTCTTCCTTGCTCATGGTATTGCCGCTCACAGTCGACGGCAGCAGGTCGCCTCGTGGGGCCCCCAAGGCGCTGTTCGGCAATGGCGGCTGATGAAGCGCTTGAGACGGGTACGCCGGATACGGTGGCTGGGTGTACGAAGGATCGGCAACAGCGCCGCCATGTGCATAGGCAGCTGCAGATAATGAATCCCATGCAGGCGCCTCTGCCGATACGCGAGCGCGTTTCTCGCGCAGCGCACGCAACAGATCACCCTCATCTTCCTCCACTTCGCCATCCTCCATGATCGACTCCGAGTGCGAGCGCTTCGCTTTCCCAGTCACTTGGACTTGGGCAGCGTTTGCAGAGTCGATGGCGCCAACCCACAGATCGTCCTCGTCCGTCGCCAAAGAGCTCCATGATGGCAACTGCTGCGTTTCTTGAAGCCATCTCTCGCGCTGCGCTTCTCCGTCTTGGAGCGATGCCAGATACATGACATTGGCAGTGCCTGGCGCGACTTGCGCATTGAAGCACTTGCGACACAGCTCCATCATGACCTCGTAGCACCCGCTTGTCTGAGTCTGCTCGTTCACGTACAGCGTACTTGACGACAAGTCCAGAAAGCACGCAGATATGTCACTCGAGCTCCACGCACGACGACGCAGACTAAACGATGATCCGACGCGGTACACGACATGCACGCCCTCACTGCCATTCACCACGAGACACTGCAGCGAGCGTGCGAGCGTCGTCATCGTCTCATGCGACAGCTGCTTGTAAAGAGACGGATAGTGGTGACGCAGGTACCGCTGAGCGACAGAGAGACCCTGTAACACTCTGGATCGGAAGGCAGAGCTCACAGCGTTCTGCTCGCCAAGCACAACAATCTCGTAGCACAGCTGCTGCTTGAGCGATTTCATACCGCAGAAGTCGAGCAGGAACCGATAGACAGAAGCCTTCGTGTCGTCCTGTTGCCAGTCTTCAAAGTACGACCAAGGGAACAGCGCAAGCACCGCAAGCTGGTTTTGAGCTGCTGCCGATTCAATCTCGTCCTTGGATAGTTCACATTGATCGTTGAGATAGATGTTCAAAGACGCAGTCGGCTTGGACCCTCCAACAGATGAAAACACGGCTGCTTGCTGGAGCGTCCACTGGAAGTTGTTCGACTTCTTTGTGGACCAAACGTACGCGTCGGACGCGTATGCAGTCGCCCACATGGTCACAAGCTGCTTTACGAGTGACTGGTACTTCTTGCTGAACTTGGTGTCGGTTGCTTGAACGCAGCCAGTAAGGTTGACCATCATCGCGCACCACTCAGTCGCGTACGAAACCACGTGCGACCGGACTGAGCAAATCTTGGCAAACTCCACCAAAGCGGCTAAGTCGCCACTGACATCATCGCCCATTTGAACGATCATAATTTCTCGTGCGTTGGCTTCAGCAGCCTCAGTGCTGTTGCTCTTTTTCCACAGCTTCACGAGCTCACGCACAAACTCTTGCTCGTTCTCATCGGTTGCCAGCGCGGGGTGGTCTTGCAGAGAGCACAAGCGATTCCCACTGGTACTGCTAGCTGCTAGCAACCATGGAACGCGCTTTAAGATCTTGCGGATGGCCTTGGACTCGTCCTTCGACAAGGTTGTCTTCTTGATATGCCTGGAAAGCGTACGCAGTATAGGCAGAACATTCTTCTTCCACTGCTTGCGCGTCGACGATGCGTCTGTATGGATCAGCTGCTCGCAGAGCATCCCCACGGACGGCTTTTGAGCGACACCACACACATCCGTGAAAAACGGCTGCAATGATTTGGCATAGAACGTGTCCAGTGGAGCAACCATCCCTACAACGGGAACGGAGCTGGACCACACCAGGTCTTTGACGGATGCGAATGAAGGCAGGGCACCACTCTCAATCGCTGGGATGAATACCAATGCATGATCTTGGAACGCCTGGGTAATCTGCTTCCGGCAGGACGATGCAGAGAAGCTCTGATCCGACAAGAATGAGTACAATCGAGTCATATCTTCAATAGTCAACTCGATTTTCTCTGTCGCAAGACGCTTCACCACGTCCAGAACATCTGAAACGCATGGTGACTGCTTCATACTTAGACTCGTCATAGCTTTTGCGTTGGTCCAAACGTATGCACCGAACGAAACCATGTCACTGGTGAATACGGACTCATTCGTACCATGATTAACCCATAGATTGCGTGGAGCGTGGAAAGCTCCATCTAAACCGCTTAACCATTTGTGCTCTTGCAGCAAATCAATGAGCTCGGACGGAATATCATCGCTGTTGGACGGCCAATGAGTATCTACAAACTTGGCCAATTCTGCTGAAGCAACTGCCTTGATGTCATCTTCTGCTTCCGCTTCGATCCAAACCAAAATGTGCCGCATTGCAACCACTGAACGCGCTTCACACAATGCAAACAGTGCAGGCACGCCACAGATTTGTACGAGCAACTTGCTCCAATTGCGTTCTTCTTTCTCCTGCTTGCCATCGTCGCCGCTGAGCTGCTGGAAATAATCAAAGGATATTATATCCCATTCTTGGTCTTGGTGGTTCAGTACTTTCCCGAACATCCACTTCAGCAATTCTGGCAGGTGCTTTGACATCGACGGTAATACAGCAAATACATGGGCACCACTTGCATTCACGATTCGATCTCGCACAGTCAACACACGAAGCTTGGATTTAATATCACCTTCTAGCGGGCAAGCCTTGCATTTCGACAGGTGGAGGGCTATGAAAGCAGCATATTCCTTCAGCAATTTGCTGATGTACCCAGAATGCTTCATATCGCTTTCCGAAAGCTGCTTATCCTCTCCAAACATCATCATTTGAGGCAAGATGTGATGCGAAATCAGATGATGATCCTCCAGAGTCTTGACTCCAATTTGCTGGACCAGGAACACTCGCGCTTCTGGAAATTGATCAATCTGCGCAACGAAATCTTCGTGAACAACATTCAATTGGCCATAAAAACTGTACGAATGCTTCCGTTTCAACGATTGAGCATCCGCAATGAACAGACCATGGTGTGCTTCAGCCAGACTCTTCCAGACAATTTGACCGTTTACTTGCATTGGAAAGCACTTGATAAGACGCAGCTCTTGCAGGAGCAGTCCAGCATGGCGATCTCGTTTCCATAGTTTACTAAGGAGATTCAAAACCGTCACAGTCCACTGGGCGTCGTTCTTTTTGCTGGATAACGTGAGCAGCTGCAAGAAATGAGATGCCTTTAGCTTTTCAATCCGGAGCTGGCTTTTCAGAACAGGGTGAATCCATTTTGATAGATCAAGTTCCAGAAGCCGCTTGTTAAATGTGCTGAAGACAACATCGTCATCATCCATCAGTACCGCCAAATCAAGTCCTTCACGAGCCAATTCAGATGCATCCAGCAGCTCCGTAGGCTTCATTAGAATGCTAACGTTCCCCATTGTGGAAGCGTGCGGCAAGCAGCTCAGCTGACGAATCTCACGCATCATCTCTGATACAACGCTTCGGAAAGGAGCCTGGATCTCGTTTTCAAACGGAAGCACGGCTATCAAGCGCATAATCTGCGTGCTCAATTCGTTTGCTTCGTACAGCTCCGTAAAGCTGACAACGATTTTGCGAACCAATACCGGGAATTGAGAAATGAGCCACTGATTCCAATCGCTTCCGTTTGTAATTGCTTCTCGAGAGCTGGGAACCTCGAAATCACCTTGCAAGATAAATCTAAAACCGTATGACCGTAGCGGTAGATACGCGAAGACCTGCTGTAGCGGCGGTCTGTCGTCTGCATCTTCGCTAGTCCGTTCATCCAGAGGAAGTGCTAATGCAATCTCAGTCTCCTGTTGATGACCTTGAGACAACGCTGCGGGTACTGGCAAACGCTCCTTAACCAGAAGCCATTTCTGCTCCGACCGGATGACTTGAGCTTGTCGCTGAATCTGTGAGTGGAGACTCACCAACTGAAGGTTGTTCACAATCGAGTCCTGTCTGATGAAATGCATTCTCTGATTATGAATAGCATCATGAAGACGCAACTCTTGGATACGACGCAAGAAGAGCAGAATCGCAGGCTCGAGCGCCATCATGGACTGCGAAATATCGTTCGTCTGTTGTTTCGACGCTTCATTCAAGGGGAGCACGAAAGTTGTGCCCTGTTCATGTTTCCATTCTGCCTCGTCTTCGATCCAATACGGAAGTATATAGCCAAGACCTGAGCCGTGTGTGTCGTTCTTGGCGTAGAAGCGGATATGAAATCCGTTGGAATGCACTTGAGGGACGTCGGATACTTTAAACACGCTCTTGAAGCCGATGCCCTTCTTACCAATGCTTGTTCCAGAGTCCTGCGATGCCTTCGTAGAGGCACCGACATCACAAATTGCTTGAATGTTGGCCTCGGAAAACCCATTTTCGTTGTTAAAGAATACGATTTCACGACGATCAGTGAGCGTAAATTCACCCTTGGGGATAATTCCAGAGGCATAGGCGTTGTCATCAGCATTTTGCAGTAATTCCAGCACGAAATGGGTGTTTTCACTGTACAATTCATCACTGAGGCGCTTCAGCGCACGTTCGAGTCGCTGCTGCTGGATTTGAAGAACCGCCGAAGCCGCACTGTCAAGAATTTCCAGGCCGACGCCAAATTGCTTCTTGCGTAGTGACTCAATAAAACTATGTCGAGTAGCAGGATTGCCTTCATTTGTTGCAACCATTGTAGTTCCTTGGTGGCTCTTCACCAGGATGTCCGTCGTCTTTGACATTTCGTCGAATCTGGCTTCAATGACAGCAAGCTGTGCATCATCTACAGTACTTTGCAGACTTAGCTTCTGACCTGACAATGGAGTCATTCGTTCATGTGCTGGGATGCGACTTTGGGCAATACCAATGGCAACATTTCTTCGTCCAATCTTAGGCATACGGTCTGCCCACGATACGACAGCATTAAGATTTCCGGCAGCCGCCAGCTGCGTTCGCTCCGAATCGTTCAAGCACGAGTTCCACAGATGCTCTTCGAGCCCCAACGAGCTACCATTTGGCTGCACAACAACTTCACGCAGCATATCGTAGATAAAGCCCACATACTCCACGGGGACTCGCAGTATAATTTCGAGCAAGAGCCGATGAGTTCTAGCGACTGCGGACAGAGTATCGCCATCACTTGGGCTGCTCTTGCTCACAGTATCCAAAAGAGCGCGCAAATGCACTTGAACCAGCTGCTTCGGGAAATTCGCTTGGCCGCCGTGCTTTACAAGCATGGACACCAACGGAACAGCCACTTGCGTGGGGTCAACCTGTTGGGATTCATCAGATTCACGCAGCAGACTCTCCAGTGTCGATGGCGTGGACTCGTCATCCACGCGGACGATTGATCCATTTATACAACATACAAACATGAGCGTATGCGGTGCAGTTGGCAATGCAGACGCATGATCAACTAAAATCATTTCATGCGTACGAATAAAACAGCGCAGAGGGCCACAATAACGACCGTATTGCTGCTGCCAATTCATAAAGACCGCTACGTCCACCAAGAATGGACATTCAAGCAGCTGTGCTAGCGCTTCATTCGTTTTGCTTACCTGCACTGCAGACTCACCTGATTCCTTGTCGGTCATAAGAGCGATAGATTGTTCGTCACCAGAGGCCAGAATGACGTTTGAATACTTGATTATGGAGTTCGATGCGGTGCCATCATCCATCATCTCTTGGACTTCTTGGACCAATGTATCGAGAGTCCCAAAGCCAAGGTCTTGTACATCGTTGCAGTTGAATTCCAGAAGAATCCGGTCTGCAAGATACTCCAATTTGTCTTCATGTGTCGTGTGGCTTGTCGAAATGGACAGATACGCCAGTCCCTGCTGGATGAAGCCAAAAAGTTCTTCTTTGGAGATGCTTGAGCCTGAAGCTTGAAATCTGCTATGCTCATCAATCAAAGCCGACCAAGGGCTCTTGCTGCATTCATCAGCGTTTTCAGATAAATCAGATAGCACGTGGAGCAGCGACCGATCAAGCGACCATGCTGACTTCTGGTACTTGGCATCAAAGACCTGGCTGATGTGATCTTCGATGGATCGAAGTCCTTGCACAAGATCCTTCTGGGTGGTAAACGACATGGACTCCTCGTGGGTTTTCAAATATTCTTCGGCGGCTTCCATGATTTCTTCCACGCCAATTACCGTATTGGCAACTGCAGCACTCTGGATCTTTTGCGTTGCTTCAGATTGGTTATTCAATTTGTTGGACTTTGGGGCCGGAATGGATTTCTTGGCCGTTGTCTTCTCGTCTTCGTCTTCATCGCTGGAATTCGCATGACATTCACAAGTACAAGAGCATTTGCAAGTGTCTTTGCCGACACAACAGCAATCGCATTCCTCATCGTCATCTTCCTCATCGCTCTCTTTCTTTCGCTTTGCAGCAGCAGCCTCTTCGTCTTCGTCCTTTTCATCTGGCACTTTGTCATCATGCAAAAGCAGCGCCTGGATCTTGGCCATGATTCCACACAGGACCCACGTGACGACCTTGATGCGTGAGTGGTGCTTGCTTCTCTGCGTCCCCATCAGGAATCGAGTCAACTGGTTGCGGATCTTCACATCGTTCTCTGCGATCTCCTGGGACGAGATCTGCTTACGCTGATCCTGCGCGTTCGAGACAGCCTTGCGTCGAAGCAGATTGTCCAAGTACACATCCACGTCGGTCACGCGTCGGAGCATTTCCAGCGACAGCGACGACATCGTGTTGGCGTTCTGTCGCTTTCGTTTCTTGGCTGCCCACGAGTCTGAGCTGTCGTCGTCCACAACGCTAGACGGCTGGCGCTGCAGCAGCTCGTCGAGCGCCTGCTTGCGGTTCTCTGCGCTGAATTTTTCCTTGGTGAGCTCGAACACTTTCTCCGCGATTCCCTTTTGGAACTCCTGCTCCAGCGCCTTCATCTCCTTGAGCTCCTGATTGGCGATGCGCCGCAGCATGCCAATGTAGACGCCAAATCCAGTCGGATCAATGGCCACGCCCATAGCCTCGACGCTGGGCTGGCGGTACTGCTGCGCGACATACTGAGCGAACTCGTTGCGGTCGATATGCGAGGAGCTCCGGAAGGCATCGTGCCCGAGAAGCGACTCAAACTGCCGCAAATGGTTGAGCACGTCGCGCGTCGTCACGGGGAACATGGTCATGGGCGAGTGGTATAACGACTGCACGGCTTCGGTATGCAGGAACGAGTTGCCCATGTGCAGCTCACGGAAATCGCGGATGCCTTCCTGTTGCAAGAACGCGTGGTGGCATTCGTATAGAGTATTCACGCGTCGGCTCTGCACAAAGCAGGTCACGAAGCTCCACAGGCGCTGGTTCAGCGAATGCAGCTGTCGTAATGCTGGCAGTTGCAGCGCAGTCGTACCCATGAGGTCTTCAAAGTTCATCACCCGGAAGTGCGCGCACAACGCACGACCGACCGACTGCACCGAGATCGCGTTGGGCAGCGCATTCGCGTTCGAGTAGTTGGCACGGTAGGCTTCAATGAACGCCACGACATCCTTCACATTGACATTGCCACTGCCAGGCGGCATGAGCTGATGCTGGGCGGCAACCGGTGGTTGCGGAGGCGCTGGCGGATGAGGTCCATTGGCTCTGTAGCTTGTGTGGCTCTGAGGTACGTACGCTTGCGCAGGCCCCGGCGGGCCTGGCGGCAGCGGAGGCTGGAACTGTTGCTGTTGCTGGTGGTACGGAGGGCGCTGCGGCGGTGGCTGCCGCTGAGCAGCGTGGTGGCCGCGGCCTCTTCCTCCTCCTCCTCCGGCCCTTCTCATGCGGAAACGGCGTGCGAATGACCCAGTGATTGAATGGCGCTCAAAATGTACCGTTAATACTGGTACACCAGTGCCACATGTCGCATGGTGACGCTTCATTGCCAATGCAACAGGAGAAGCTCACAACGTCAAATAACTGCGCGAGTCTGCAGCACAAGGAAGGGAACCGAGGCAGGCTCAACTTGGCAGTTCCCAGTGCTCCCATACTTACTCGCTGTTGGATTTCTGATTCAATTGCAGCCTGTGCACTGCACTGCCTTCTAGGCCTCCGGGCCACACACAAGCTCCTGGTGCTGATCTCCCCTGTGCTGGGAGTTCGTCTGTGCCCCCTCCACACCAATCTGGCAGATTCTCACTAGATTTGCGAGTCTAACTGTAGAGCTCACGAGATGCGTGATTCCCAGAATGAATATTGTGGGAGAGCACCGCGTCTCGCGTGAACTTGAATGCAATGCTGGCGCTGGCACTGGTACGGTTGCTGCCGCCGCTGGGGCGCTGGCACTGGTCCGGCTGCTGCCGCCGCTGGGGCGCTGTCCTTCTATCGCTTTTATAGCCGTTTTTCAGGTCGATCCATGCCTTTAGCGGCTCGCTTCAACTCCCACTTAAAAGAGCAGCAACATACCTCTTCAAGAGCATCAGCCCAAGGTCCGGCCGGTCAGACTGGCCGTTCGTCGACCGAACGAGGTGGGATGGAGCTGTCCCACTGGCTGCGTCCACAATGTGTGGCCGCGTGGAGCACACGCCACACACGCG
>JAADVF010000962.1:0-10795 GCA_023334555.1 Elongisporangium undulatum | reverse complement strand
CTGCGCCACCCTGTGGGCGTCGTGAACAAGAACGTTGCGGTCACTGGCAACCAGATCGCCATCGCCAACAGCAAACTGGCGCCGAGCCAGAACGACAAGGTGGTGGTGGTCGTCGGTGGTGTCGGTGCCAAGTCGGAGCCCACGATGGCGGACATGGACTCCAAGGACAACCAGGACTAAGAGGGGAATGTGGAGACGCCTTTTCGTGCTCAAGTGCCGGTGTTTTGTAGCGTTTACCAACAATTAATGTGTTCTGATTGACATTCCTCCCTCTTCTCTCATCTATCGCGCTTGCTTGTTTCCACTTCGGTCACTGACAGGCGACGTCAACGAGGTGACCAAAGACCGAGGCTGGCCCTCTTAAGACACAACATACCTCAAGTTCCCAGATGAATGATATTTTCAAGAGGCTTATTACTCTAAAGACGACTACACCACGATGTTGAGGAGACCGTGGGCTCCCTGCTTCTTGGGCGGGATGAGGATCGCGCGACGCACGTTCTTGCCCTGCAAGTGGCGCTGGATGGCAGCGGACTCCATGGCCAGCTGCAGCACCTTCTCCTGGTCGCCCTGCAGCTCGCTGGGCACGAGGATTGTGTCGCGGGCCTTACCCTGCACCTGCAGCACGATCTTGACCTGCGCACGCGCGAGCAGCTCAGCGTCGTAGATTGGCCAGGCGCACGTGTGGATGTCTACCGCATCAGCGTCTTGGCTGACGCCGCTGGCCAAGCCGGCCGCATGCAGCGTTTCAAACATCTCGGCCGCGCTGTGCGGCGCAAGCGGGGCGAGCATCGTGACCAGACTCTGCAGCGCCTCGTGGTAGGCGCGCGAGCCATTAAGGTGCTTCACGTCGCCTAGGTAGTTGGACAGCTTCATGAGCTCAGCGATGGCCACGTTGAACGACTGGTTCTGGTCCAGCGCGTCGGTCACACGCTTGATCGTCCCGTGCAGCTGCAGACGCAGGTCGTTTTCTTCTGATGACGAGTCACTGCTGCTGGGCGAGCTGCCTCGTGCAATCGCGTTGTCCAGCAGCGCCCAGATACGCGCGATCCAGCGCGACTGGCCTGCCAGATCGGCTTCGTCCCACTCCAGCTCGTGAGCGGGCGGGGCCTTGAACAGCACCACCAGACGCGTGACATCGGCACCGTGCTTGCTGCGGATGGCTTCGGGCTCCACGCCGTTGTACTTGGACTTGGACATCTTCTCCCAGACCGTAACCACTTCTTGGCCAGTCTTGTTCTCCAACACGCGGCCTTCGGCGTCGACCGAGACTTCGTCCGGCTTGAGGCAGCGTAGCGACGTGGGGGACTTGTGCGTGCGACCCAGGACCATTCCCTGCGCCAGCAGCTGGGCAAACGGTTCGTCTGTCGCCAGCATCTTCTGGTCGTACAGGAACTTGGTCAGGAAGCGCGAGTATAGCAGATGCAGGATCGCATGCTCAATGCCACCAACGTAGAGGTCCACACCCGTGTCCTTCATCCACTTGCGCACAGCGTCCTTGGAGAACGGCTCCTTGTCGTTGCGCGCGTCACAGTAGCGCATGAAGTACCAGGAACTGTCCACGAACGTATCGAGTGTGTCCGTGTCGCGCTCCGCCGGGCCACCGCACTTGGGGCACTGGCAGCGGGTCCAGTCCTGCATACGAGCAAGAGGCGATTGACCGTCGCCTCCGCGGAGGTCGTCCGCCAGGTTCTCGCCCATGGGGGGCAGCGCAACAGGCAGGTCTTCCGTGGGCACGCCCACGGGGCCACACGACGCGCAGTGCACAACGGGCACAGGCGTGCCCCAATATCGCTGACGCGACACGAGCCAGTCGCGCAGTCGGAACTGGGTGTGCGCGGCGCCAATGCCCTCGGCCGTGAGCTTGGCATTGATTTTGGTGGCAGCCTCTTGCGACGAGAGCCCTGAAAATTCGCCGCTGTCGTGCAGCACGCCGTGCTCGGTCACCATATCCTCCACAGACGAAGGCACAGACACGCTCTTAGCGTCCTTGGGAGCGATCACAGCACGGATCTCTAGGTCGTGGTGCTGGGCGAACGCGAAATCGCGGCTGTCGTGCGCCGGAACGCCCATGACGACACCCGTTCCGTACTGCGAGAGCACGTACTCCGCCAAGTAGATGGGAACCTTGGCGCCGGTCAACGGGTGCGTGGCGTAGACGCCCGTGAAGACGCCGGCCGTAGTGTCTCCGTTGGCGCGATCGTCCTTCGAGAGGCTCTTGACGTGCGCAATGTAGCTCTCCACGTCCTTCTTCTTCGAGTCTGGCACTTGCGGCAGCAGCTGGTCCGCAATAGGCGATTCCGGAGCCACCGACACGAAGCTCACGCCGAAGACCGTGTCCACACGCGTCGTGAAGACTGGGAGCGCGATGCTTTCGGGGAATTGCTCACTCAAGACCTGACAGCAGCCGAATTGTGAGCTTTACTCAGGTCTATAGAGTAATTGAGCTGATTTGGTTACCTTGAACTCGACCTTGGAACCCGTAGAGCGGCCGATCCACGCAGCCTGCATGCGCTTGACGGCGTCCGGCCAATTCTCCAGCTACAGATACACAGCAAGCGCTTGAGATGAGTGACATTATCGAGTCAAAACAGCGCGAGCGCATCTGTACCTTGTCGAGATCGTCCAGCAGGCGGTCGCCATAGTCCGTGATGCGCAGGAACCACTGGTTCAGCGATCGCTGCTCGACGATCGCTCCCGAGCGCCACGACTTGCCCTCAGCGTCCACCTACACACTTGCGAGTGAGCCACAAAGCCAGCGAAAGCGTTTGCAAGAGCACAAGCATCGGCACCTGTTCATTCGCGAGCACCGTCTTGTCGATCGGGTCCCAGTTCACGAGCGCCTCCTTGCGGTAGGCCAGGCCCTGGTCGAACAGGCGCAGGAACAGCGACTGCGTCCACTTGTAGTAGTCCGGCGCGCACGTCGTGACCTCGCGGTCCCAGTCGAGACGGATACCGAGCGACTGCAGCTGCTGCTTGCCCTGTGCGATGTTGGACACAGTCCAGTCCGCCGGCGAGATGCCGCGTTCGATGGCGGCGTTCTCGGCCGGCAGACCGAAGGCGTCCCAGCCCATGGGATGCATCACCTACGACCAGTCGAGCGCCAGATTAGTGCCATCATCACCACTGCATGGGGTTGCTACAGTATAGCGTACGTCGTAGCCTTGCATGCGCTTCAAGCGCGCGATGCAGTCGCTGATGGTGTACACACGCACGTGTCCAATGTGCAATTGTCCTGCAATACCACACCACACACAGTCAGCCACAACAGAAGCAGCAGGCCCAGCGTGGCCATGGAGAACGTACCGGACGGATACGGGAACATGGCCAGGCAGTAGAAACTTTTGCGGTCCGCAGCGTCCGGAAGCACTGGCGCGGGCGTGCTGGCGGCCTGCGCAGCCCAGCGCTGCTGCCACTTGGCTTCGATGGGCTCCCAGGCATGAGGCGCAGAGCCAGCGGTGCTGTTGGCGGCGGACGCGAAGCTGCGTCTGGCCGGCCAAAGCGCGCGCGTTACGCGAGTGCGCAGCATCTCAATCGCTCCGATGGCTGGAATGAGCTTCTGGCCGTCCAGGCCGCACATAAGACAGGCAACGCAAGTAGTGTGCGCCACACTATTCCACAAAATAAAGCACGCTACTAAAATTAGGCGGATTTAGCTAGTAGGCTGGCATCCATTAGCGGCTTGGAGACCAGCAGGCCCTCGAAGAGATCCGAGTCGGCGCCTGCCGTCGCTCCTATGGCCATGGACTCAGCAGACGCCGACGTGCTGCGCTGACTACTGCTGCTCTTGAGTACGACCTCGGGCGCTCTTGGTCTCAGGCGCCGCGCCGCCTGCTCCAGCGTCTCATCATGCAGTGTCCACGTGAGTCCGATGTCGCGCAGGCTCTTGCGCGTGGTCACGTGCTTCCGCCACCGCGAGCAGTCGTTCACCACTGGTGGCATCTTCTTCTGTGTCCCTGGTCCATGTGCAGAGGCAAAGGAGGAGGGGCAGGCGTGCTGAGACTCCGCGGCCGCCAGTGGTTTGACATTGACGGCCTGACTGGCGTTCCGACAGAGATGCCGCAGGTCCTCGAGGCTGTTGGGCGCCTGCGTGAGCGCATGGAGCAGCTGCTGCTTGGTCGCGTTCACGAGCCTTGCAACCACAGCCGTGGAGCACGGCGCCGTGCTCTGTTGTAGCGAGCGGTCGGAGGCCGCGGCCTCGCAATAGAGATCTTCGAACAGCAGGAAGCAGAGGGCGAACAACTGGAAGAAGCTCTGCTCGGTCTCTAGCAGCTGCCAATAGAGCGTCTTGGTCACAGGGAAGCCGCCCATGACCCGCTGCTCGTCAATCAAGAACAGCGCCTCGCACAGCGCACGCGCGACCGCCATGGCTGCCTTGACGAACGGGTAGCCTCCGCAGGAGCGCCGCATCATCTTGGTCTCGCCCGCGTGCGTCTCCACGAAGTACACGAGGCTCAGCAGACCCAGCTCGCCCATGGAGCGCAAGTCTAGCGCCGGATTGGCCGTCGAGAAACCTGCGTCCAGCTGCCAGAGCGGGCTCGTACGCTCAAAGGCCGGCGCATTGTTCCTGCAGCCGAACGTCGCAGTCCAGTACCGCTTGAGCAGATCCACATGCTGCAAAGTCATCCATCCAGTGTCAATGAGATCACTACGATAGGGTAGAGACAACAGCAGGACGCACCTCGGGCGACTCCACCAGCAGCGTGTACAGACTCTTCTGCAGCTTGTAGAGCAGCATGAGCTCATGGTCGTTGGGCTGGCGGCCGATCTCGGCCTCGCTCAACTCGTGGCCGAACTGATTGCCCATGGCTTTTCTGGATCAAACCGCTCAATGGCTCAGGCCCAAGCCAGCGACCAGTCGGTGTCTGAGATCTTTCCGGTCTCTGCGACTGGTCAGGAAGCTGCTCCATCCTTCTGCAGAATGGCCACACCAAGAACTGCAGCCCACCCATCCAATGGTTTGGCGAACCCGACTGAGCTCAAGAACACGCAAGTCCGCTGGGACGACCGAAGACGCAAGCGGCCTCATCTACGTGGCGTCGGGTGATTTTTGACTCCGGGGGTCACAGCAGAAGCTCGGGACTCAGTGTTGGGCGGACGCACGTGATTCCGCTTGTGATTACTCGGTCGGTGGTCCACCAGCTATCTCACTCTTCCACGCTCGAACTCAGTATCAGTCTGCCGGCGCCGTCACGGCGATTTTGACAGCTTGTCATTCTCAACATGCGGTCAGTGCACTGCTAGGCTCGAACAGACGCTGGCGGTTGTTCGCGTACGCCACCATGCTCTACATCCCGGTCGAATCGCCATACATGTGGGCGCCAGTGGCCACGTGCAAGCATTGGATCGGCACGCAGACCAGTGACCGCCCAGTGGACAGCCGTCCACAGTCTACTACAGTGTGCGTCATGCCAACCCGATCCGAACCCATCAGTTAGCTCCTTGACAGTGCGACGACATTTGAGAATACCGAAGACTGTATTCTGTTGCACTGTCAGCGACGACTTGCGTGTGTGTGTGTGTGTGTGGCTACTATCATACCCGCTGCTTTGGGAAATGAGCGAGCTCGTAGCCCTCGGGAAGTCGCGTCGGATCTCCGTGCAGTCGACCTTGGGCAGAACACGACGGACTCCTCCACAGGGGATGCTGCGCTCGAGCCCATTGCTCCAAGTGCGTGATCGACTGGCGACCGAGGCCCAACCGGCGGAACTCGGTCTTGACCAACAGTTGGTGAGGCTCACTCTCGGTCTCGGACTTGCGCTCAAACTCGACCATGGCCACGAAATTGTCGCTAGGATCCACTGCAGTGACCACTCAAAAGTATCCCTGACCATGGCAGAGCACAGTCGGCCATCATCACGATCAGCAGCTCTGCACTTGGTTGAGTACTTGCGAATGGAGCGAGAATCCTCGCCTGCGTGATCCACCAGCTCATCCCACTCTAGCTTCAACAGCCGCTCGATTGGCTCACGCCACGTGCCCTTCAAGCAAACACTTACAACAAGACATGACCCGTGTGAGTCCGTGCGTGACCTGCCGTCGTTAAGTCTCGCTTGGCCAGCTTGATGACTGGGCTGCTGTTGGATAGGATCATGGTCAATCATGACGCTTTGATGCTGTATTGAGGGAGACATGCGCCATGCACAAGACATAGCAGCGGCCTCAACTGACCAATTGACGCAGCCGAGTGTTCAATCGAGACGGGCTAGAGACACCAAGTTTGCTTGAGCAAACAGTTGCGGCATCGTCCGATGACTGCGTGTCTCGTGTGGGGAAAGTGACCAGGCTGTTGCCCGAGAGCACGAGCGAATCCCTGATCGACACCATCCCACTCTTGAACGGTCATCGCCTTGCTCCGGTGCCTGTGCTATCTGCATGGCATCCTTTCCTCGCTCTCCCAGCCGCCCCTGGAGTGCAATCATCGTTCTAAGACCTCCGCCCCGGCTCTGGAGGCAGCTCATCGCTTCTGTATGCTGCTGTAGTTCTGCCGTCCTGCAAGAGCCCGATCTCTTGCGCGTCGTGCTGAACAGAATCCCACGCATCACGTTGGTTTAATTCCCGTAGATACGCCGAGACTAAACAGGCCACGCACTTCAACATGCGGCCGTTTTGATTGGCTCGAGTCACGCGCCACTCGCTGGCAGAAGCGCCAGGCGCCGCGATTGGTGTGAGTCGCACGCTCCGGCAGGTTCACGATTCTGCTCCTCCGAGGTGAGAAGCAGCGTGTGTACGGCATCACGACCCACCTCCGCCAGTCAGTCGCTCGCCACTGTGATCTGGTCTGACGTGGCAGTACCACGCGCCGCTTGGCCTTTCATTGACCAATTCACTCACCATGGACCAGACCAACCTCGTGGAACGCCATTCTGATGTCGACGGACGCAGCCAAAAGGCCGCGATCGAGCTCTCGCCCAGCGGCTACCAGGACGCCAAGACGCCCGTGAACCTCCTTGAAGGCGGAGCTCTACGCCCTGGCGGCGCGCCCGACCTTTACAGCCGGAAGAACATCGGTCTGTTGGCTCAATATGCCGCCATCGGCGTGGTCTACGGCTCGCTCTGGGGCGTGGTGTACCCGTTCCTGAACAACTACCTGCGCATGTCCGGGACAGAGACCGCCTCGGCCAGTGCGCTGCTGGCGCTGCCGTGGACCTGGAAGATGTTCTTCGGCATCATCTCCGACTGCTATCCGATCTTCGGCAACCGCCGTCGGCCGTACATCGCCTTTGGGTGGATCATCACGTTCGTAGCCTGCTTCCTCATGGCGGTGATGCCCATCGGCGACCCGTACTACCCGGACCCGTCCCTAGCCTACCTCACGACGGACGAGATGACAGCGGAGCAACTGGCCTCGCTCAACACCGACGCGCCGTCCAAGGGCGCCAGGTACATCGTGCTGCTGGTGCTGGCCAACCTCGGCTGTGTGATCGCTCTCACGGCCTCAGACGGCGTTCTGGTTGAACTGGCCCAGCGCGAACCGGAGAACGTTCGAGGCACCGTGCAGACCATGATCTGCGTCGTGCAGGATCTCTTCAGCTGCATCTCGTCCGCCATGATCGGTTTTGGGCTCAACGGCCCGGACTACGCTGGCTCGTTCTCCTGGTCCATGGGCTTCAACGCGCTCATGGGCATCTGCGCGTTCTTCTCGCTGGCCATCATCCCCATCTCGTGGTACTGCATCACGGAGGAGAAGGCCGAGCGCAAGTCGGCGCGCGAGAACTTCTCGCTCATCTACGAGCTCATCCAGCAGCGCGTGGTGTACCAGATCATCGCGTTCCGGTTCTTCCGCAACCTCTTCTCCTGGTTCAGCGTCACGGCCATCTACCCGATCCAGAGCCTCTGGGCCAAGGTCACGACCATCAACAGCAGCGTGTCGACCATTCTGGCCTATCTCATCGGCGCCGCCGCGTTCTACTTGACCAAGAAGTACGGCCTCAACTGGAGCTGGCGCTGGATGCTCGTGGTCACGCAGGTCTCCGTGATCCTGATCGACTGTATCCCGACCTTCTTGACGATCTGGAATGTGTACCGAGCGCAGTGGTTCTGGCTTGGCGTCCCGCTGCTGGAGAACCTGCCGTCCAACGTGGGCTACGTCATCTCGACCTACGCAGTCATGGAGATCATTGAGGTCGGCAACGAGGCCGCCGTCTACGGACTCATCACCACGGTCTCCACGCTGGCCTCGCCCTTCGCGACCGTGCTCACCAAGAACGTGGACGCCCACTTTGACATCTCGTCCGCTGACCTCGTGGTCGACGATTCGCACGTGCGCACACAGGTCACATACGCCTACCTGGTGGCCTACGCCTTCAAGCTCTTCTCGCTCGTGTTCGTGCTATTGCTGCCGCGCCAGAAGGCCGAGACCCAGGAGCTCAAGCGCACGGGCGGCAAGAGCAAGTTCTTGGGCAATTTGACCATCGTGTACCTCGTCTTCACCTTCTGCTGGTCGCTCATGACCAACGTCATGACCTTCTCATCATCCACATCGTGCCTCAAGATCGCCGGTGGATCGGGCTGTTAGATGCTTTCGATGGACTTGTGTAGTTAATGCGAAGACAGGAAGCCTAAACCACAACCACGCCTTCATATCGTAGCCTTTAGTTCTCAATTGCTCGTCGTCACTATGGTCAGTGTGTCTGAAGATGCAGCATAAGGTGTCGAGGGGGACGAGTCGTGTCACGCTTCGAGTAGCGAGCAGGCAAGGACATCGTTCGGAGACGACTCTGCCGTGCGCACTGTGGTGGATTGTGTCGATGATGCGCTCGAGAGCGATGGTGTCGATGCCTGAGGTAGTGGCTGAAAACCACGCCTTTGAAACTGCGCAACAGAAGCGCCATGGCCATCCAGTTGCTCTGACACTCAGCAGCTTCCGATGGTCTGACGTACGAGTACAGTACTAAGGCACAAACGCATCATGTTGTACTCACCCGCCAGCTGCGTCGGTCTGCTTCTGATTGGCCTGAGCCGCGTGCCAGCCCATGGAACTCTTTTGCCACGCCCTCTCTCACCAAGATGACTGCTCTGGCCTCCAAGCCAAAGGAATCGCGGCGTAAAGCATCTCCCGATTGGTTTGCGCTCTAGGTATCTGCTGGAGATGCTGCGTGTGGTTTGGCTCCACGAGGGACGAGTTGAGTCCCAGCAGCAGTGGCGGATCGTGGTAATTTTCTTTGTCGCTTCAACATGTACATATGTCATTGTAATTTTCGCTGCGCCCGGTGAAACTTTCATTATTTTTGTTTCCCATTTTGGCAATTTACGGTAACTTACCGTCTTGTAATATTATTGGATGCACTGCATCCAATACGTGCTCGAAGATTCCGCAAACAGCCAACAAGTCCTGTCGATAAGTGTGGGGTTTCCACAATACAAATGTATCTGCTTGACTAGATCCGTTGGGAAAAAGGAACGTCCTTTGGGGAAATTAATTGATTGGCCCACGTCATGAGGATGCACTTGTCATTGGTCCGAGTCACGCGTCTTCTCGTTGTCCCACGCACACACGCTCAGACAGGCCAGGCATCATCCGCGCCAGCCTCAGCGACGCCAGCACCAACCACCACGATTGAGCTATTATCCCTTGGAAAGGCGACCCACTCTACAAATCGCGCCATGGATCGAAACAGTTTTGCCGAGCGCCTTTCAAACACCAGCGACCGCAAGCTGCACTTCTCACTGTCTCCCTCCACGTATGTAGAGGCCAAGACGCCATCGGAGACGCTTGAGGGCGGAGCTCTGCGTGCCGGTGGTGTGCCCGACCTCTACAGCCGCCAAAACATTGGCGTGCTCGCGCAGTACGCAGCCATCGGCATCGTGAACGTCACCACGTGGGGCGTGATCTACCCGTTCCTGAACAACTATCTGCGCATGTCGGGCACCGAAACCTCTTCGGTCAGTGCGCTGCTGCTGCTGCCGTGGACTTGGAAGATGTTCTTTGGGGTCGTCACGGACTGCTATCCGATCTACGGCAACCGCCGGCGGCCGTACATTGTCCTGGGCTGGTTCATCTCCTTCGTCTGCTGCTTCGTCATGGCGCTGCTGCCGATCGGCGACCCGTACTACCCGGATCCGGCGCTGGCCTATCTCACGACGGACGAGATGACGGACGCGCAACTGGCTTCGCTCAACACCGACGCGCCGTCCAACGGCGTCAAGTTCGTGCTGCTGCTGGTGCTCGCGAATCTGGGTTGCGTGATCGCCATTACGGCCACGGACGGCGTGCTCGTGGACCTGGCACAGCGAGAGCCCGTGGGCATCCGTGGCACGCTGCAGACCATGATCTGCATCGCGCAGGACTCGTTCAGCTGTCTCTCGTCCGCGCTCGTAGGCTTTTGCCTGAACGGGCCGGACTACGGCGGCTCGTTCTCCTGGTCCATCGGCTTCAACGCCGTCATGGGCATCTGCGCCTTTCTGGCACTGGCCACTATTCCTATCGCGTGGTTCTACATCACGGAGCAGAAGGCCGAGCGCAAGTCGGCGCGCGTCTATCTCAAGGTGCTGTACGACCTCATCCAGCAGCGCGTCGTGTACCAGATCATCGCGTTTCGGTTCTTCCGCAACCTTTTCTCGAACTTCAGCGTCACGGCGTCGTATCCGATCCAGAGCCTTTGGGTCAAAGTCACGACCATCAACAGCAGCGTGTCGACCATTCTGGCATACCTATTGTGCTCGCCATATGAAGTGGCGGTCGAACAAAAATCACAGTATCACAAAAACTTATACGATTTTTTTAAAAAAATTTTACAGCCCCCCTCAGATTTTTACCGTGAATCCAAATTTGTGTGTCTCATCCAATTCTGGT
>JAADVF010000961.1:0-10798 GCA_023334555.1 Elongisporangium undulatum | reverse complement strand
GCGGTTCTATGCCGGCGTGGTGCCCAAGGTGCGCTGTCCGATCTGCCTCACGCCCATGCTCAAGAGCCAGTGGGCGATCCATCTCCAGGACGAGGAGGAGAACAAGGCGCATGAGCTCGTCCAGCGTTTTGAGACGCTGTGCAAGCAGGCGTGTGGCCTCACGTCCCCCTGCTGCGACAAGCCCGACTACACGCATCTGCCAGAGGTCGCCTGTCACTCTGAAGACCAAGACCAAGCTGAAGTTACTGAAGCTCTGATGGCGGTCTGCCCGGAAGCGCAGGAACACATTGCGCCGCTCTGGGCTTTGTGCCAAGACTTCCATTCGCACAAGAACGTGGCCGCTCGTACGGTGGTGGAGTTTGTGCTCCAACACTTTGGCGGCAACAAGGCGCTGGACGTCATTGATCAAATCTTGCCTCGCCTGCGGGACGACGAACGGCGAGCAACTCTTCAACTGGCTTATCTGTACGTGCGCCCATCAGTCTGGTCGCGTTGCTGCGGTCGGGCGTTCTGCTTCAACTGCAAACGCAAGGAGCACCACAAGGTCTGCGATCAAGAGCAAGCTGTGGATATGGAAACGTGCCTGATTCAGTGCCGCAGCTGCCGAGCCACACTGCTCAAGGTGGATGGCTGTGAACTCGTGACCTGTCTCTGTGGCTTCTCCATGGAATGGGACGAAGAAATCAAGTTCAAGGAGGGCTATGAGAAGAAGACGATCCCGGTGGATATTTACGACATCGATCTGTTCGAGGTCTGGATCCGATGGAAGCGCCGGCTCACTATTTTTATTCGCCCGGACATGCAGGAGGCCTATCTCAAGTTCCGCCAGTCTCGAATGGCGCCCTGGCTGGACCAACACAAGCAGATCCTTACCAAGCATCTCGCTCCAGTCATCTGGCGGCGGCGCTTCTCAAAGCACGTGGTCACGTCGATTCCCTGGGCGGTGAGCTGCCTCAAATTTGCCGATTGGCGCAAACAGCACCAGACTCTCGCTCAAAGGACGTTGGTTCGTCTAGTCTGGCAGCACCGCTTCACTCGCACTGTACTCCCGCAGCTACTCATGACCGTACGTCTCGAGCACGCAGAGATTTGGATTCAGACAAATAAGCCGCTACTGCAGCGAACGCTGATCCGCATGATGTGGCAGCGCCGCTTCACACGACGCGTGCGTCCGCAGATGCTCGCGTGTGTGCGTCGGCAGCAGGTGGATGCTTGGATCCAGACACACAAGACGCTTCTGCAGCCAGCTATCATGCGAGTGATCTGGAAGAAGCGCTTTACCAAGCAGGTCGTCCACAGTCTCCCTGAAGCTGTAAACCTGGTGAACAAGACCTGGGCCATCAAGTGCTACCGTCCCCAGCTGCGGATCATGCTCTGCGACTACATCTGGCGCCGCCGCTTTACGTCCATTGTCGCGTCCCAGCAGATCTACTGGGCGGTGTACTACCTCCAGCACCGAGGGGAGGAAGACGAGCTCGCAGAAGACGAGTTTGACATGTTCAACATGAGTTTCGATGATTGATAAGTTATCTAAAATTAATACACAGATTGTATAATGAGTTTGGTAACCTGAGACAGGCATACGAACTTAGTAGAGCGCACTTACCATGGTCATCAGATAAAATGTTCTCAGAATGTACCGATTCCATTCTGCCAATCAGCGCGCTCCATTGAGCAAAGTCACCATTGGGCATGGGGATGCGAGTCGCTGGAAGCATGCGCATTCACTGGGAGCAGCTATTTACGGTTCACTGTCGTCCGTGGTGGAGAATCTGATCGTGCCACTCCTCTTTTTCAGCGCGGGCGATGATAGGTATCGGTGGTGGCGTCGGTCCAGCCGCCGGAATCCTGCTGCACCAGGCGATTCTACAGCACACGGAGAGCAAGGGGATCGACCAGGGCCACCTCAACGTTTGCCACTTCTCGCTCTCCGCTGAGATCGCTGATCGCGCCAGGTTTCTTCGTTATGCTGCCGCGCGCAACGCGAATGAAGGTTCTCGCGACAACCGTGACGTAGATGACGCAGACGCCGGCAAGCCAGAAAACCCGGCTCTGGGGATGGCCAAGGTCGTGGAGCTCATGCGCGCCAGCGCGAATGCCGCTGAGTCTTCGCTCGTGATCGGAATCCCATGCATCACGTTCCACGTGCCATTGATTTGGGACGAGTTTCAGCGCTTGTCGCGGTTGGATACCCATTCGAATGAGCCCGTCAAGTGCTTGCACATGTTGCAGGAAACAGCACGACTCATCAAGGAGCTGAAGCCATTGTGTCGCAAAATTGGAGTCATGTCCACGACTGGAACGCGCCAAGCCCACGTATTCCGAGAACTTCTCGAACCTGCAGGGTATGAAGTGCTCGAGGTCCCGGAGGATGTGCAGTGCGAGCTCCACGAAACGATCTTGAATCCGAAGTGGGGTATCAAGAGCTGTGCTCCAATTATTCAGCCTCGATGCGAAGCAAACTTCCACCGATACGCTCGCCTTCTCATTTCGGAAGGAGCTGAAGCCATCGTGCTCGGATGCACTGAGATTCCGTTTGCCTTCGCGGGAAAAACATCTATCGATGGCGTGCTGTTGATCGATCCGCTTACAGCTCTTGCACGTGCATTGATCCGAGAGGTTGACGCGCGTCGCTTAAAGCCCCTACGCGAGCAAGAACGATTATAGATGCCGTTGGCAAACTTCCAGGTCAGAGATGATTTTTTAAAATCAATCAATTCATGTTAAAGCGAATGAGGTCATGGCGTTGCTGCTGTAATCCACCTGTCAAGCCAGCAATCAGTCTTCTTCAAAGTCGCTTTCATCATCGTCATCTTCTTCGGCCTCGGAGAATTCGCTGCTTTCGCCAGAATCTGCTTTTTTCTTGCTGCTGCGGGCAGGTTTGCTCATTTCTTCCTCTTCCTCTTCCTCTTGAGCTTCATCGTCTTCTTCATCACTTGAGATTTCTTCATAAGTGATACGAGCCCGCGTTCGAGTCGCGCGTCGTGGAGCTAAATCAGGGCTATCATCTCCGTTGCTGTCCTCGGAGTCAGATCGCTTCTGCTTCTTTGTTGCTGGAGGTGCTGTCAAAGGTAACGCAACCGTCAAAGCTCCAAAGTGGGCATTGTTACAAATCACTTGCAACTCACCTCTGACTGGACTTTCCGAGTCCATCGTCTCGTCAATACTTCGTGCAGCCTTCTTGGGCGTTTTCTCCTTCGGCCGCTTGAGTGATGCTGTACACGAAAATAACATAATGTGAGGACACGGATAAAAGTTTTCGAAATTCAGCACACGCAGATACCTTTTGGCTTTCGTGGGGGAGAATCCATAATAGTCGAGCTGATTTTCGCCTTTCCGTTTCCCGCTAAAGGTTTCTTTACGGCCTTTGGTTTATCAGCCTTGGTTACCGCAGGAACCTTACGTTTCGTCTTGCTCGCAGCAACAGAAAACACATCATCTTCGTCGTCAGATGCAGAGCTCTTTTCGCTTTCATCTTCGTCAGAGCTTGCCAAGTTAACAGTAGATGTCTTCGGCTTTTGCGGGGTAACTTGAACTCTTCGAGCAAGTCGTTCAGCCAAGGACAACACCTCAACGTCGTCTTTTTTCTCTTTTGCAGGAGGCTTCGGCTTCGGCTCCTTGTTTTTGGTTTCTTTCACACCAAAAAATGAGGTGATTAAAGAAGCACTCTCTTCCTTCTTCGACTCTGTCGTCTCCTTCTTCACCTCTTTCTTCGGCTCCTTTTTTGGCTCTTTCTTGACAGCCTGCTTTGATTTCGCGTGTTGCTTTGCCTTGGACTTAGGTTCCGCATCATAGTCGGAATCCTCATCTTCTTCATCACTCAGATGTTTCATCTTTCGTGGCTTGGCAGATTTCTTGCTCTTGACGGTTCTTTTCATTTTCGGTACTGATGTGGCAACTAGCTGTCGTTGCTGCTCAGTTTCATCAAGCACCTTGTCAAGATTGTCTAGGTCTGCCAACCAAAGTTCTTGAACCGATTTGGCTTCCAAATCGCGGAATTCTTGCTCACGGTCTTGTAACTCAGCACGAAGCTTCTCAACTCGCTCTTTTGTCAAACTCATGATCTTCATCGACAAAAGATAATCATACCCGGCAGACAGATTCACATCCGCAGTTTCATCGAGCTCATCTCCAGAATTGTCGTCATCATTGGACTGCTTCTTGCTCTTCTTGCTTGATGCCAAGATAATATCATACCCGTCCTGCACTAACTGATCCAAGATGTCTTGTTTCTTTCTATTGCTCACGACAAGTGTTCCATCGATCACTGACAGGATAAAACGAGTCTTGTTCGACAGCATTTTTATCTGGTCTTGCAATTTGGCCAACATCGACGTTTTACGGCGATCATAGAAATCAAGTCGAATGGAATAAAACTCTTCCAATACCTCCAGAGGGGTTTCGTATTTTCGAATACGTCCTTTTGCATCGAAAAGGTGCATGTTCGAAGTGGAAATTGTGGTTTCAAGCTTGAACTTTTTCATAATGCCGCCTGGAGCTTGCACAAACTCCTGCAATGTTTTCGGCTCCAACGAGATTGTGAAAAGTACAGCTGTATCGGTGTGGTTCTCTTTGAAGTCCTTGATGGTGCCGCTTTCCAGTAAGCTTTCAAGAAACACCTTGTAATTTTGTGTCCATGACTTTACTGGAAGCTCAGTGATTACCAAAGTGCTGTCATCTGGAATCTCGTACAGCCCTTGAACGATAAATGTCTGGCTATCCGATCCTCGCCCACTCTCTTTTGCAAAAATCTTGCCGATAAAACCTCGGTACCAAGGAACAAGCGGCTCCATCTCATCGCCGTTGATCTTTCTTCTCAAATTCTGAATGATATCATGAGGGTTGTAGTTTGGAATGGAGCTGGACCAACCAGTACCAATGCCCTCGCTACCGTTCACAAGAGCCATCGGAATAATCGGGACATACCATTCCGGCTCAATTGACTGGCCATCTTCATCCAGGTGATTCAAAATATCATTGTCGAGTGGGTCAAATATGATACGTGATACCACTTCCAGGTTTGTAAAAATGTAACGAGGACTGGCAGCATCTTTTCCGCCTTGTAATCTCGTACCAAACTGGCCGTTTGGTGACAGGAGGTGAACATTGTTGCTACCCATGTAGTCTTGAGCCATGTTGATAATTGTTCCATGCAAACTTTGTTCGCCATGATGGTATGCTGAATGCTCGGATACATATCCGGACAACTGAGCCACTTTAATTTCAGCCTAGACGTACAAAATCAGTACCCGCACATCCTTTGAGCTAGAAAAAGCATGATAGCATTACCCTGAGATTTCGTTTGAAGCAGCAGAATAGAACTTTTCTTTGCGATGGCTTGAATCCGTCAACAACACTCGGAATTGATCGCAAGTTGTCGGCCATCGAAAACAAAATAAGCTCTTTGTTCACGAAACTGTACAAGTAAGGTAAAAGTAAGTTAATTTGGATCAATCTCGCAGGACAAACCAGTTTTACGTACTCTGAATATGCCATCTCATCGACGTCGTAATCGACGTGAGTGCCCGCCTCATAGCCTCGCAGCCAGTCTTTTCGCTCTTCAACACGCTTTTTGGAGAATGCCATATCGATCAAATCGCCATCTTCTGCGCCGTCGTACACAAAGCCAATTTGGTGGGTTTTCAAATCTGAGAAATAGCCCTTGGCTTCCTGTGTTGTACTTGTACCGAGACCCTTATAGTACTTGATATTCCATCCTCGGCCGTTGTTGGTTATTTCGCGCCACGCTTCATACTCGGGGATTGTGTAAAAAACTTTCGACAACCTGCCCTTGGTGCACTTGACAATGGGAGTAATAAACTCCTGTAGAAAGCCCTCAATTTTTAAAAGAGACGGCCAGAAGTGATGGATAAAGTTGATCACTAATCCCTTGATGTGACTGCCATCATGATCTTGATCTGCCATGATCATAAGATGGCCATAACGCAAACCCTTGGTGGATTCATATTTTTGCCCATATTTTAGACCAAGAATCTTTACCACGTTTTGAATTTCTTCATTCTTCAAGATCTGCGAGTGAGCAGCTTCACGAACGTTGAGTAGCTTTCCTCGTAGTGGGAATACGCCATAGTAATCTCTGCCGACAACAGAGAGACCTCCAACCGCGATTGTTTTGGCTGAGTCACCTTCGGTAACAATCAAAGTGCAGTTATGACCTTTTGCTGTACCAGCATTGTTCGCATCATCCAACTTGGTAATTCCGGTTAGTCTCGATTTTTTTGCAGTGGCACCACCCTTGCGTCGAAGTTCTGCCGTTTGCTTGAAGGCTGCAAAAGATAGAATCCTCTCAACCATTCCGCTTTTCTCGATCTGTTTCAAAAACTTGTCACTGAGAGTGTACGTTGAACCAAAAGAGGGAGCACGAGTGGTAAGAGTTTCCTTGGTCTGGTAGGTCATAGAAAAGTCAGTTCATAATCGGATCTTGTACAAAGTTATGACCCTCATGTTTGCGTACCTGGGAATCAAAAGCTGGGTTGTCAATCAGAGCGCTCACATACACCGTCATGTGATTCTTGATATAGTTTGGCTTCACAGCCTCTCCTTTGTTTTTCTTTTTTACAACCGCGATCAGCTTCGTAGCAATTTGATCTGTGATGTAATTCACGTGCTGCCCTCCCTTCGTTGTACAAATGCCGTTTACGAAACTAATTTGCTGAAATCCATCGTCACTGACCCCAACACCAACTTGCCAGCGCTCGTCAGGCTTATCGAAGATCACGGTATCGCCGGCCGATGCACCTTCTTCGGAGGATGGGCTAGTGTTTCGGTAAAGCTCGACATATCCAGGAAATGTTTTCACCGCGATCTTCTCCTCATTCAAAAATACATTCAAACTTTTGTCCGTGACACCAGCGATATCATAAACGCGCTTCTTGAAAAGGGCAACAATATCTTCATCCAAACTCGTCATCTTGAATCGCTCAAGATCGGGCTTGAACGAGATGCAAGTGTAGTCTTTTCTCGACCACGAAGTAATGGTTGGCGTTCCCTTTTTGCTCATGTTGTCAGAGAATACCTGCTTGTATCGTTGTTTCGTACTGGAATCTGCTGTTTCCACAATGAACTCATTTGAAAAGATATTCGCGAGCTTGGCGCCGTATCCGTTTCGGCCGCCTGTGGTCTTCTTCTTTTTATCATCAAAGTTGCTTCCAGTCAGCAGGTGGCCAAAGATGAGTTCCGGGACGTACACATTGTGCTCTTTGTGCATCACGACGGGAATACCCTTGCCGTTGTTCCAGACTGCGATCATTCCCTTCTCGGCGTCGATCGTCACTTTGATTGTATCCATGGTTTTATCACGCTGCTTGTTATCACAAGCATTCACGATAATTTCATCAAAGATCTTGTAAAGACCAGGCACCTAGATATATGTTGAATTGTCCGTACACGATATAGTGAGTTGATCGTGGACGCACAATACAACAGCACAACCCAAACGTGGCACTTACGTAAGTGATTTTCCGCGACTCCATCTTCTTGGTTTCATCATTGAACACCCACATGCTCTGAGTCACAGGCTCAATCGATCCAACTAAGTAATTCATCCATCATCAGCACTACTCAATAAGCATCAAGCCCACGTCGTATCCACGTACCATACGTATCCGGTCGAAGCAGAATGTGCTCCAATTGCGTTTTTTTCTGGTAGATCTGCTCGATCGACTGCTTAGCTGGGGATGGCTTGGAAGACGCCGAAGTTTGCTTGGCTGAATCGGGCATCTCCTCGTCCGAATCGCAGCCGTTGAACGAGGATGCATCCTCGTCCGAGTCTTCATCCGACGACACGGCGCGTTTCTTTTTCTTGGGCGTTGTCGCCGGTTTCTTCGCTGCAGTGACCTTCTTCGGTGTAGCAGGCTTCTTCTTCGCAGCGGCAGGCGCCTTGCCTTTTATGGCTGTCTTCGCCTGCGCCTTGGCCTTGGGCTTGGGCTTCACCTCTTCAATCACGAACTGTATCATCACACACAGCAACAACAGTCAGATTTAGCCGGCTAAGCCATACGCATGACCGGTCCAGCGCCGCCATCCGCAGCGGTAGCCTCTTCCACGCCGGGGGAGAGGTCAATGCAGGCGAGTACGCACGTCCTCATCGTCGTCCGAGCTCATGGGCCTCCGCTGCGTTGCGCGTCGCCGCCCTCCGATCCGCTTTGCCTTTGGCGCGCGGAAACGGATCGCTGGCTGGCTTCAAATAAGAGAAAAAAACTAAAGGCAACAAAGGTTTTTTGGCTCTTACACAGAGGGAGGTGGGACCTGGCGCGATCGTGCCGCCAGAGTCCACTGATAGGGAATTTCACGGTACCCCGTCCAGACGTGACCGGGCTTCAACCCGCCATGACTGAAGGTCCACGAGTTGGCGACGCGAGGGATTGATGCGGCCGTATCACCGCCTATGTGGCGCTTCAAGCGACCCACAGCACGTACGAGCATTTGCTGGAGTGTACTCGTCAGCAGCTATTTTACTAGTAACCACTTGACCTTTCTGAACGAAGACTGATCGCCAAGATGGTGCCCGGCGCCAATGCCTGGCAGCCTCGTAGTATTGCTGCTCTAAGAGCGGCATTCTGAACTTTTCAACATGGCAGCCAAGCAAAGTACTTGATCTGGTCAATCTGCTGCGTACCCCCCCCCTCGTGGATTACTTTGAATGTGTATCGTTCGCTGCGTGGCCACCGACTTCGTGCAAGTCGATACACGAGTGAAGAGCCTTCGTACGCTACCGTCTTGGGCAAGAGATGATATAGTAGATCCTGTGGCAGCTGACCCAACAACACTTCGATGGCCAAAACCGCATTCCTAGCTACTTAGCATCTTGCCCCAAGGAAATGCGCTTTGATCTCGGCTCCTTGCGTTCTGCTGATTTATCTGTGGAGATTCCAATCCGTTGGAGATACATGTTTGGTGCATGACACAGAGCAGGCCACTCGTGTCAATGTATGGCTCAAACGATGTGGTGCCTGGGTTCGACGCGTCAATTTTTTTGCTGATTACTCTGAATTGTTTGCGAATATATCACTGGGTTACTCATTGAACGTGTGGGCTTAGTACAAACAAATGGAGCGATGGGTCGCTTGAAGCGCCACATAGGCGGTGATACAGCCACATCAATCCCTTGCGTCGCAAACTCGTCTATCTCAATCTACTACTGTACCACACGATATGTTTGCATTTGTTTCGCAAACTCTTAAAACCATTGGGATGCAGGACATACGAGTCACCATGAGGCCAAATCGCTCAATCATATTGCCATACTATCAGATCGCCTCCACCCTTCGCATGATTGAGACCACAATTGTTTCTTCATTGTTAATGATTCGAAGTAATTATCACTCGGGATACGATCCCTCTTGAATTCCCAGAGGATAGGACTGGAAAACAAACTGGGCCGTTTGGATTCGTTGTGTGTTTTCCAAGTTCGCATCAACACTACGTGAAGTTATTCAATTACATGAACAAATTATCGACAGCCAACCTCAAGACCAAGAGTTGATTGACCATTGCTCTGTGTAGCAATTGGGTATGCTGCATGCACGATGCAATTCGCAAGCTACTTGATGTTTCCGCTCCCGTTCATGATTACTTTGGGAGTTACGTTTTGGCAAGTATTGCAAGTAATATCGATCGTGAAAACGATCAGCAAAGACATTCCGTTTCGAGCAAGGATATTGTACCAAGTGGTAAAATCGCCATATTGAATGGTTAATCACCTCATGTGCTCGTGTGTCTTGCTGGATCAGTGTCAATTCATGCCTCTTGATTGACCTGTCTAAGCCGTTGCAGGGTTTCGGATCCTTGTGGGCAACTGGAGCACTTATCCTGGTAATAGATGTCGGTCAAACACGATGTCAGTGTGACATGCTGCTTGAATTCACACAGAAGAGGTCTGACGAATGGAGCCGAAGCTCTTTCTCGATAGGTTTGTGAAATACTCTTGAACTCGTATTTGCCTTCAACCGATACAAGAACTCTTCTGATTCAACGACCTTTGGCTTTTTGTCGAACTGAGTTCATGCTTCTGCATCGTATGCGTGATTCCGTTGCTCCACGCGGTTTATCTCTTTGTATTGTGCCAACTGCCGGCTAATAGGAAATACTACATTCCACAGCGTATTAAAGTTTGATACGCTGGACATTGCGTCGTCGTCTGTCGATATCATACCGCATTTCTTACGCATGTGTATCTTACACGAAAAGTGGGAAAAATCAATCAACGAGATTGATTCCACAAACTTGTTCGGAAAGCTGTCGATAGAACCTGATCTTGGCTGATGATGCTCAAGGATTAAGAAGCCACGAAGACTCGGCTACAGTTTCACCTAGGTACATTTTACGCGCAAGAGTGGTCGGGCAACAAGCGAATGTCTGGCGCTTCGTCAAATCGAACGGGAGCCTGAAGGAAAGAGCAAGCCCCACTGATTCGCTTCGCACTACCAGCGCAACCATTGCTACTTTTGGCCTTGACAAAGCGAAATGCACCCAGATGTAATGACCTACACTCTCTATTTCACTGAAACCAGCACTCACCAGTTCCCAGAACGGGCAGAGTTAGATATTGCGCTATTCACCAGCGACAACAAACAAGGCTTTCGACCGGATCATCATCACTCCAGGAGATCACCTTCCTCGTCATGTGTGCGCCTTCCAGCTCAGTGCTCTCTTGCTGCCAGATCTGCTTCGACGAAGTGCCAGTACGAGAACCAGAGCCCGAGACCTCAGCCGAGTGCACGAAGGGCGGGTTCCTCATCACACAACTCTGCGGTCCGCAATGTGACGCGCAGCTCTG
>JAADVF010000960.1:0-10814 GCA_023334555.1 Elongisporangium undulatum | reverse complement strand
CACTGGAATTGGAGGAATCACGACGTATATCAAGTCAAAATCACTCTAGGCCTCCATGTGGTTTACTGCATGACGATTTGGGTCGGAAATATTGGCGAAGGCGTGGATTGCCTGCTAGGAATGAATTTTATGACATCCGCTGGTGTCCGCTTGTGTGCTTTTGATGGTAATGTTCATTTGCCGAACGAAGAACGCATCCCACTCATGGGAAACAAGTTGGTTTCTATGCGAAGTCGGCATGAACATCCGATTGTGACCAAAGACCTGACTTTTCTGAAGCCAGGGGGCGTGTTCGCGTGCCGATCAACCCACCTGCAACAAAAGAAATCTCATTGGAACTGTGGGTCAATCGGGATCATCTCTGGGTCACCAAGTTTATCCCGCCGAGTGGAAATGATCAGCTAGGTTCGATTAAGGTCCTCAATGTCTCCAGCCAAGACGTGAATTTGCCGGCTGGAACCAAAGTAGGTTTTCTGGTCGAGTCTGGTCACGTCCCGACTTCAGGTCAGTACGTTCGACCCGGCACACTGAAATACCAAGAATGGCAGCAGCTAATCTTTGAAGCAGCTCCATCCAAGCAGTTCCGCCTCAGGCAGGAAATGATTGATGACGCCTACAATGCATCGCTACCACCGGCAGTCATCAAACCCGTCTATCAAGCCCCGACTAAGATCTTGAAAAGGCCGAAAGTTCACTTTGACGACACCCCAGCCATTATACCACCTGTGACCTCGGTTTTCCTAAGTCTAGGGGGGAGGGATTGCTGCCGCCCGAGCCGTTTGAAGCCGACTCCTCTGGTCTAGACCCAGTCGAACCGAGATCAGCGATCGAGAAATAAGTGGTCATTCTAGCTAGATCAAGTGAAAAGCCAGCTGACATCACTGATGTGTCGACAACCCTGGACAGTACCAGCCATGAGATATTAGCTCAGGCATACCGAGTAGAGCTCCAAAATGAACCAGCTGACCAAGCCAAGGATACAACCTCTCGGGAAAACTGTGTATACTATCACGAGGGCGACGACCAAGCGTTGTTGCATAACCTCCGAAACCAATTAGCCATGTACCTGACTTGAGAGATTTAGAGCCCCAGGTTGATTTAGCGACGGCAGACGTAGGCGAACCAAGCGAGAATACGGAAGCCGAAATTGATCGAGTTCGCCAAATTCTGAAGAAGCATGAAGTTGCATTTTTAGGAAATGGAAAAGCGCTACCGGCCCCGGCCAGGGGCGTAGTGTGTGACCTAGATGTGTGTGATGCAAAGTCAATCGCTCAGAAGGCAAGGAAAATTCTTCCCCACCTGCTTCCCAAGGTCCACGAACTTCCCAAAAGGCTGCTGGATGCTGGTCTCATCGAATACTCCAAGTCAGAATGGGCCTCCCCTATTGTTATCGTGATGAAGAAAAATGGGGAAGACATCCGGCTGTGCATAGATTACAGACACGTGAATAACCTGATCATGCTCATGAATTACCCGTTGCCTTTAATCGACGAACCCATTGAGAACTTCACCGTAGCTATGTGGTTTCTTAGTTTGGACATGGCCAGTGGATTCTGGGCCATCCTCATGACTAGAAGAGCCCAAGACATCAGCGCGTTCATTTGCCCATTGGGACATTTCCAATGGATTCGAATGCCATTTGGTCTGAAGAACGCCTCGCTTATCTACCAACAAGTGATTGAAAATTGTCTATGGGGTTTTATCCGACTGCCAACAGCCAAAGAACTGAAATTATATCCAAATGTACTTGATCAACTTGGCATTGACTTGGAAGTAGTTAAAACCAAAGCCAAGCTTGAGGCAGAACAGCCGCAGAGAAGGCCAGTCTCGGAGTCAGAACCCATTTCGAGTCCAGACTCAGTGACCGTATTTGATATCGGATGGCCTTCACCCAGCCAGATGGGCCCAGTTCTTGGACGAAGCTCATACATTGATGACATCGCTTATGGTGCCACGTCATGGGATGATCTGTGCCGCACGCTGGACAATCTGTTGTATCGATTAAGGTACTGAGGCATATCAGTCAGTCTGCCAAAGAGCTCGTTCGGGAAAAAGTCAATCTAGTACCTCGCTCACGAAATCGACAGGGGCGACATCCGAGCAACCCCCAAGATATTAAAGAAGCTGGATGAATTGGGATTTCCGACTACGCTGAAAGGTGTCCAGTCGTTCCTGGGCAGTCTAAACTACTATCACAAGTTTATCGAGGATTTCTCAGTTGTAGCGTCTGTCTTGTTTCAGTTGACCGACCACCAAGTCAGAAATGGCCAGAATTTGGAGAAGTCTCGTCCGTCATTCGAGCTGCTCAAGTCTAAGATTTCTCAGACACCGGATCCTCAAACATCCTGATTGTTCCAAGCCATTTGTGATCATTCTGCATGCCAACCCCTGGGCAATCAGTGCCGTGCTAGGCCAGGAATATGACGGAGTCATCCATCCAGTCAGATTCGCCGGACGTACACTACATGATGCAGAGACGAGATACCATATCGCAGAGAAAGAACTTTTGGCTCTCCTTCGGGTGTTGTCGACCTTTTACGCGATCGGGAAAAGCCAGTCACTAACGGTGTACACGAAATACTCGACCCTGAAATGGCTGTACCAGTCAAAATCTCTGACTGGCCGGTGTCTGCAATGGGCGACGATTCTGTCACCATGAACTATGGAAATCCACCAGATCGACCGAGACCAAGACGGTTTAGTCAGATTGCTAGCCACCTGCATCACCCCCCGGGAAAACTGGACGAGATAGCAGCTGAACTGGAACGAAACAAGAGTCCAGGCATGAACAACGCCGGGATGAGTCTCGAAATGATCATAGAAGAATACCAAGGACATTTGCTGAGTTTTGACGGAGCAGCCAAGCTCAAGTCAAGCGCCGGAAGCGCCAGTTTTGTATTGTGGAAGTTACCAGAATGGGAAATTATCTGTGCAAAAGGAATCTATCTGGAGAATATCACGGTGAACGAAGATGAATATCATGTATGTTGACCGGAATAGCAGATGCCGCTTTCCGAGGTATTTTGGATCTGATTATCGCTGGAGTCTCCCGAATTGCGATTCAACAAGCCTAAAAGATCATAGGTTGTAACCAGCCGCATCTGATGCTGTTACTACAGAAATTTGATGCCCTTCAGGCCACTTTGAGAAAGTCCGTTTGGTGCATGTGAAACGCGAATTCAATGCAGCTGCCGACTATCTGACTGGAGTCGTTCTCAAAAAGAGTGAATCTGTAGAAGTTGAGTCGGACGAAGTGATGAGACAATTTCAGATATTGAATCGACTCCCTGAGAAACTGACCAAGACGACGAGACCAAAGAAAGAAGAAGACGCTATTTCTGATCCGACCGATGAATTTCCGGTCTCGTCCAAGCTTGAAGAAGTCAGACAAGAGTCAGGGGCGACTATTTACGTAGTCAGAACTTGACACCAGCAGACCCAAAGTGAGTCACGAAGAGAGCCTCAGCTATCTGAAGCCGAGATAGCCACAAGATGCTGGGCCCGAGTGGGTGCACATCAAAATACTGATGCAGAACTGGGAAAACTGAAGACATACTTGCTGGGGGACCTATGTGGCTTCTCCGGTCGTGAAGTTCGAGAACTGGCCAAGATGAGTGAACAATATGTGCTAGATTCGGCAGGAATCCTCCGTTTTCTGAGTCGACCGACGCCGGATCGCCCGCGCCCGGAACATGACAGAGCCCGATTGGTGGTACCAGCCAGCATGAGGCCAGACTTATTGCACCAAGGTGTGACACGCAAGTACGAACGCCTCAGGCAGGAGTTCCACTGGCCCAACATGTACGCGGATGTCGAGACCTATGTCCGAAACTGCATCGATTGCATTACCAGCCAAGGAACTCCGCGGAATCCTGGCCCCTCCCGGGGCAACATCATACCAGAATACCCATTCCAAGTGGTCTCTATGGATTTTGTAATTCCTTTGCCAGTTACAGCCCGTGGGAACACTGCGTTGCTTTTGTTCCAGTGCATGTTCACCGGTTTCATCATGTGCCAGGCCATGAAGTCGACCACAGCTCAAGATTGTGCCGAAGCTTACGAAGAAGTTGTATTCCAACGATTTGGTGCCAGTTCTTACATCCGCTGTGACAGAGATCCCAGGTTCGTGAGTGAAACGTTCCAGGAATTCCGAGAAATGATGAAGAGCCGATAAAGAGCGACTCTGGCTTATCGGCCCCAAGCCAATGGCCAGCAGGAGCGGTCAGTCCAGACTGTGATTCGGAGTATTTGCACCTACGTGGAGGATCCGACGCAAAGAGACTGGGATGATTTAGCTGAGAAGCTGATGTTCGCTCTGAATACCGCTTTTGACTCAACCAGAAACGACACGCCGTATTTCTTACTACACGGATGGGATCCCAGAACAATCTTTCAGCTATGCTGAGCGATGTTCCCAGGAATGTCGAGAAGAAGGAAGCCTTCCTGTGGCAGTTGTCAATTCAACAGCAATATCAATATGCTGTGGCGTGGGCCAGAAAACTCCAGATCGAGGTTAAAGCGAAGCGTGCCAAGAAGCAGACCGATTTGTGGAAGAAGTTGTCTGACCGCTACAAGACTGGTTTCGATGTTGGTGAAGCAGTGTGGCTTTATCTAGCCCGAGTCAAGCCAGGTCTGACAAAAAAACTAGCACACATGTGTCATGGCCCGTTCAGGATCATTGAGAAGAAGGAAGAATACATGTACAAGCTGAAGATTGACCAGACCACCTATCGGTTTTACCCGTGGGCTCATATTAGCCGCCTAAAGCCACGGAGTCTGAATCCTAAGCGACCCATTGCTCCTGCTACACCGATTGACCCTGATCTGGAATGGGATGCGGCATTGCTTCCCGAAGATAGCTGGGAACCTGACTCTGGTGCTGGCATTTACGAAGTGGAACTGATCGGTGATGTCAGATTGGTGAAGAAAACTCGCACAGCCCGGCGTACTCGGGAATATCTGGTGAAGTGGATTGGTTACGATGATCTCGACTGGGTGCCTGTCGAAAGGCTGAATTGTGGTGAACTCGTGTTCCAGTTTGATCAATCACGACGAGCCAGAAATCTATACCAGTCGATGCAAACGGCCGATGAACTCCCAGACGAGGAATAATTCTCGCCCAAACGCGATCGAGTTTTGCATATGTGTATATGGAAAGATGAAGATTATGAATGAAGACTCAAGAATGAATGAAGAATGAACAAACAACTATTGATTATAAAGCCACGTGTGGAAGGAACGCTACTGTGAAAGACATCTGCACCCTGGAAACCGCGGAATAATGTTGAACTTGGCGGAAGTCTCGAACTTGAAAGAAACGCTACGTGACAACGAGCCAGCCCTAGCTTAGCTCAGCGCTTGGCATAATTTTTCTTGTTATCACGTCGCAAGACAACCACTCGAGCACTCGTCTGAGTCAATCGTTCCAACGCTCGAGCAGGTCTAGTCGCAGAACCAGTCGGAGAGCTCGGATGTACCCCAGCTATCGCCCGCGTCCTCTGCACAACCTTGGGCAGTAGAGTCACGGCTTTACCAGCCTCGTCGTCGCTGGATTCGACATTTTCGTACTCAGAATTTGTTGGCTGGTAGCCATCCGTACGTAGAGCATCTTAGGCATCAGACTCATCGGAAGACGAATCAGACGCATCACTCCCAAAAGCGGAAGTGCACACGCGACCGGCCTCTGCCAAAGCCTGAGCTCTGGCGCCTTCCTTCGCACGGGACTTGGATCGGTCTCGCTCGTCGTCAGTCGAAGCTAGAGAGTCAGAAGGGTCATAGACTGGCCCGATACCAGCTGGAGGATGTGTAGAATCTGGATACCATGCGCACGGAATCGAATACGCCGCGTTCTGAGCCTCTTTCATCTTCCATACATGCTTGGGGACGAACTGCTCCGGGATCGTATGATCAGAAGTCCATTCAGACAAAAGTGGGTATTCCAGATCCCAGGCAACGAGCTTGTCAAGTAAGGGGACTGGTGTCAGACCGTTGGTGGACCGCGAAACCGGAGTCGGGAGGATGATCCACCGGCAATGCACCGCGCAGCGGAAGAATAACGCCAGCTCGTACCAAATGTGGGGTGGCATGCGAACCTTGTTGTAATGCTCGATGATCTTCCGCCAAGCCGTCTTGAATTCCTCAAAACGACGCTGACGCTCCAAGTATATGGCGCACCAGGCAGGTGAAGTGTCCTTTTTCGGAATCTCGAGCCAGTGCTTGTACTCTCAGTTAGCTTGGCGATGGTGGTAAATGACCCGGAAGAACTGCTTGAGAGCCGCCACTTGGATGTCGCTGAAGGTGCTCAACTTGTGGAAGATCAGACAGCCGGATCGTTGGTCCCAGATCCGGTCCCAAGGGCGCGTATTCAGCAGTGCAGCATATTCCCGGGTCGAGGTACGACCGATCGTCCTCTCGTTTTGGAGAGGGACAAACGCCGGGTAGTGATCGGTCTGTCCATTGCTGATCCGTACTTAAACCCCCAGAATGGTCATCGGCTGAGAATCACCAGGCGTAGACGTACGACAAGGCTTCGCGACTGGTTTGTCATCGTCCGACAGGAACGAAATGGTTGTATGAATAGCGCTAACTCGAGCACGATTGGCGGTCTTGAGAGGCTGCGGTGGATTGGACTTGATGGGCGAGCCAACAACCCGTCCAGTACGAGCTTGCTAAACCGGAGGAGGTGAAGAAGGAGGCTTTTCTTCATCATCATCACCTGGCGACGGCGCGACCGCATTTGTCTCACCTCGATCGAGCGACGCGACCGGCCCAGAAACATGGGTAGCCGCCGCGGAATTCAAATGCGTGCGTATGTCCTTCCCTGGGATATAGTCCGAAAGAGTCAGGAATACCCAGTTTCCTGAGCTCCGAAAGACTCCCTAAGCGATCCTTGAGTTCTTCCATACTCAGGGATAGTCACTTGTATTGCTGGGTGACAACCTACATTTTATTTGCCTATTTTCCCGACTGCGTGGTGTTTATACCCCCATGCGAGTGAGGATTTGGAACACTTGTCAGCTTTGCTGTTCATACGTTGCTACCGATCACAACGAACAACCTAAGGAGAACACAACGTGAGGGTTTGGCTACATCAAACTCTGTTGTACTCGGTCCTAACCCTGGGAATACTTCTTGCTATAGCGCTTGAGTCGTTCCTCCCCAGGAAACTCAGTCTACGTCGTCACACCTTATTCTTTACAATCACTGCAGCACAGGCTAGCCACTCTGGTTGGTTTCACGTAACCAACGTCTTCTGACTGCTGACTGTGATTCTGCAGGAACTGGCTCTTCATCTCTGCATTGTGGCGCGGCTTGGATCGAAATGGCTGGCTGGCTATCTTCCTTCAATTGAATATGAAGAGGCTCAAGCTTTGCTGGCGGATTTGCACCCAACACGCCAAGCGACTTTGGAGCATTATTTGCTCCCGTTTTTCGCTGCCAATCACGATGACGAGTACGTCTTTTAGCAAGATGGAGCGAGGATTTATCGGTCCCACTCGACGTAAAAGTGGCTTCAAGACCACGGAATCAAGGTAATGGATTGTCGTGCGCATTCCCCAGACCTCAATCCCGTTGATAATATCTGAGGCTGGCTGGGTGCGCGCATCGCAACGGGAGGCAGTTTTATTCGCAAGGAAGCCTTTTGAAATGCATTTTGCATGGGGGGTCCGCTTTACAGCTCACCAAGCTTCATGTACTCAACCAATCGATTCCAAACAGATGCATTGAGGTTCTCAAGGTGAACAGTCAGTATGCAAGCCAGCATCTCGGTTGCCACGTGCACCACCAGCCCAGCAACTGCTCCTCCGTGCACTACAAGCCTAACGTCTCGGCCGCCAAATGGTCAGCATCACCAGCTACAAAACGGCGCACAACAATTATTCAATATGTGTATTTTATTGCTTGGCAACATCCTGAACACTGTCATCTTTCTAAACGCCCACAATATTTGCGCATTTTTGGTAAAACTCACAATCAGCCCTAGATCTTCCAAAGACGGTGATACATTTCTAACACTGCGTCAAAAGCTGACAAACGTTTTGCAACTTTTTGTTGCCTTGTAACTTACTTTTAACATACGCAAACGCTTTGCACAACGCATCCATCATCCATAGGCCTCGGATACAAAGCCACTAGATCGGTATTTTTTTTTACAAGAATTGACATACTGAGCAGCACCTCTTCTGATTGAATGGGATTGGAGCCCCATAGTCAATGATACGTGGCCAAATCCCATTGAACCGGATGAGCGCTAAGACTCATATTTTTTATAAAGTCCACATAGCCATCCAGTTGTAAATGGTGCTGCTAAAGGTTGCCCTCTAGATTTTCCACCAATTTGTACGCTAAAATCACTTGCATTTTCTTGATCATCGCCAATTGCTATCTCATTTACTGCACCGGCAGCTGACGCCTCTTGATGACCGAATGTCTCACCTTGCGCGCACTCCGATTGAGCAACATTTATGACAAAAAAAATTAGGCAGCAACGGGGATATACGATCCGTTGTAACAATCAATGTAGCAATAACTTGAATGGAACAAAGTTCGCAATTGGTGAAGTGTTCGTACAATAAAATTCCTTGTAGCTATACAGGTTTTAATGCCTGTAAAAAATGAACAATTCACCACCACTCATAACCTGAATTAGTTGTTTCTGAGCCCAATAACAATTAATGGTGCATCCTAACATATGCCACTGTACAGTCAGCATTAACATCACTTGCGCACCTTCACAATCATCGTTTGCGTACAAAATGACGTCGGGACTAGGCACCGTGCATGGTAGCGCGGATGAGCGTGGCAAATGATGGTGGTGGTATACATCGGCAGGTTGCAGTGAACCTGTCGGTGAACACCACCCCACGGTGCCGCAAGTCCCGGTAGCGACGTAGGTTGGCCAAGTGGGGCGACTGGTACGCGCACAATGCGCACCCAAAGAGGCTCGCATTGTGCACGTACACTGTGGCAACGGGTGCGAGACGGGGGGCTGACGGGTCTTGTTGACGGTTGTGGTGGTGTCCGCCGTCCCGGTCCGCGTCGATCGGTGGTGGTCTCGGTCCTTCATTATGCACTAGAATTGCGCCATGCAATTGTCTGCTGTGCTATCAGATGATACTATCGCGCTGTTCCCGACTAAATAAAGAATGATGCAGCACTGCCCCTATTGAAAAAGCAAAAAAAAATTGCGCGTTGATTGGCGCATGATCAAATTGTGAAAATACGGCATAAAAAGATATTGTCAAAACTAGGCGGTATTATGACCTGGCATTTCCTGTGCATATTTCAACTTTACTTATATTGGCTATAGTATGTTTTATGTGCCTTTTTATGCAATTATCGAATCTTGCTAGCGAATCATGTCCCTCCAAGCTCATTAGACAGCGCATATGAAACATAACCAAACATAACTATCCTAGCAAGCTTTTTGAGTTTATTAAACCACCTATACATGGTGATAGCTCTGTGTTTCGGCTTCATATTAAGCTATCAAACACTCCAATTCACTTTAAAAAATCAATTTATGACGGTCGATTAGCTGAGACGCCTCTAAAATAATACGAACACGTTTTTCACTTATCCAGTGTAAAATTACTTCTCCACTCTCACTTCCGACACCCACTTGAACATAAGATTTTCAGAGTATATTATATCCAGAAAAAGCATAATTTTCAGAGTAAAAGCTGCATACTGTATTGACATCACATTGAAACAAGGGACGAGTTCATGAACGGAGCTGTCGCAGGACGTGCGCTGTCTTTCGACGTCCTCATCTCTAGCAGGGGGCAAAAGGTCGGTGTGCTGACAGCAATGCGTGATAGTCGATGCGCTGGTCTCTTGCCAAATATCATAGCTCCAGCGCATCGCTGTCAACTGGTCTACATTGTAGGCTTGAGAGCCGTGAACTTCTTCCCACTGTCGATCCGCATTATCGCGTGCTTGATTTGTTGCGTCCTGTAGCGCCACTTGAACGACGCGAACACACCACCTTCCAGCGGTTGCAACTAGACTGTTGTGTTCGGTTGGAGCTTCTTGACTGAGACGTTGGCTAGCTGTAGATATTCGGTTGAGCGCGATGATGCGTTGTCACCATGCAGCAAAGTGTTGCACCCTTCTGCACGCATGGTCGTGTCCAGCTGATGCAGCTACTGCCAAAACATTGAGAGGTCACCCAGGCTTTCTTGTTGCTTTTGTACTCGAAGCCGATCGATCTTGATCTCGGGCTCCTTCTCCCGAAACTACTATGTCCGACCTTAATGATCGGGATCCACAGTTACAACGGATCTTCTACTGCCACCAGGCGTATATAACCTGCCTTGCGGCTGTCGTTGTTGACGAGGCAGACGCAGAAAAAACGCAGATTCGAAATCTGAAGCCTGGCAAGTTAGATGCAGGCAATATTCAGATCGGGTCTGGCGCTGTGGCAGGTACTCTAGGCAATCAAGGCTCACGTGTATCCCAAGATAGAGTACACGTGAGACCGATGAAGTCGCAGTTGAAGGGCTATGACCGAACCTTCCAGCGCGGTGGCCGGCACAAGTTGCGCATGCCGGCCAATGCGACGGCGGCCTTCATCTACACCTTTTTAAGTTCGAATTTAGCTAACCAAAGTTCGATTTGCAAAAGGCAAAGTTCAATTTTGAAAACCCGTCAAATCATATAGGTGGTTAAAGCTAATGACCTCTTATAAAACATATAACAATATTTAGGTTTAGCTTGTATGCCAGTTGTATCACCTTGGCATCATTTAGCCCCTTGCTACTCTACAGTGATCACAGACGGCAGTGATAATGGATCTCTGCTATATAGCGTTG